>JAUTBQ010164824.1:0-12307 GCA_032361185.1 Lepetodrilus ovalis | reverse complement strand
GGAAAGCGACATTTATAATTTCAATGAGGCCGGGAACGCGACAAACCTAATCGGAACTGGAGCGTGATAAATACATACTACCTTAGAAATAAACCACTACTGTAAAGCTAATTTTATAAACTTTAATGTAAATATTTACAACAGGAACGGAATATAATTACAACAAAAAAAAATGTTTTAATTTTTAACGTGGAAAAAAAATTCGAATCGTAGAATCCGTAAACTATAGAATGAAATAACCATGATCTGGTATCGCACCATGGTAGTTCATTATTTCGATCCCCGACACCTGTTTATAGCGGTCCGATTGATACTTCCTTACTCCTCGTTTATCTCCCTTTCAGGAAGGCGCTGAAACCGCCATTGCACATGTTGCAAAACCACATGGACCATTCACGCAATAATTTTACAAGATTGATTGTATTTTAGCACATATTCCGTACTTTTTATACAGTTATTCATTGTATTTTGCAAAAGAAGCCCTTTTAAAGGGCACAGGTCTATAGGTGAGAATCACTCGTACACTTGTTGTTTAAAATAAGTGCATATTTTTGTCTCCCATATGTTGCGCACGTGGATTTGGTTTTCAATCTGGTATTTTACAAAATTACTAGGTTATTATATGCATAGTGTATGTTTCAGTAGGTGTGCTTTCGCTATCTATTTACTCGACAAAATAAATTACAAGTCGCCATCCAACATTTTATGAAGACAAAATTTCGCCAAAGGTTTATTACGAAATTTGGCAAAATCACGGTTGAAAAATGTATTTCACGAATCCACAAACATCTAGGCAAATATTTAGCAACCAAACGATTTCGCTTTTTATTTTTTTAGCTTTAGTTAAACTGTATTACTTCATTTACCGACATAGTGTCTTGACCGAATGGACCATTTTGCATCGGAAGTTGAGGAACAGTGGGTGGACAGATGATGGAATGGCCTGAATATTTCTGAGAATAACAGATATCATCGCAAAAACATTTATTATGTAAATCTATATGTCTAATAATCTTAGCCTTAGCCCTATTCCCGACTCGAACAAAAAACATCGAATGAGTTGAATGTATTCTGTCCATTCCGAATACTAACTTTGGTACAAATCGAAAACTTGGAATGAATTCCGAATGAGAAAAGTGACAAAACTAACAGCCCATTAGTTACATGACAGCAATTGTTTTGTTTTACTGAATTAGTTGCCGGAAGTCGCCTTTTTTTTGGAAGTGTTTGGTTTACCACGCTTTTGATCACCTGACTTGGTGTTATATTAAAGTGTGATGACAGCCCAGAAAGTTATGCTTTTATACGCATTTATCAATACTGCTCATCATTACCACTGGATTCTTATTGATTAAGTTATGTTGTTTGGATCCATTTGTTACTTATTTAGGATGCTAACAAGATTACACAGAGTATTGAGGACTTGATCTTGTTAGATGGCTAACATCGCTAAATTTTGGGGATTGAATAAACTAATCATTTCAACGAACATGCCGACCGTTTGTAGGATACAAATTGTCAAATATGACACAAAAATAGGTGACACTTCTGCATAATGTAGATCAAATCTACGCGGATGAATTCTTGAGTTCCACTGCCAGAGATCGAGGAACGAGCGACATTGAAATCGTTTGTAACCATAAGTTGTATCAATAGCGGTTATATCTTCTTTATACTATGAAAGATAGTTGGTAAAATAAAGGGGCCGAAATGCCTTAACAAATCGTAATATGGGCAGGGCTCTACGTTAACCTTTTGAGGCACCTGTCCCTGTGCCCTATCGGACATGTAACTGTAGGTAAAAGCCTTGTTAATCTGGACAAATTCACACTGTGGATAATACCTGTCCCAGACAGGCGGACAATCCTTACTGTCGAGCCCCATCAGGGGCGTGCAAGCAATTTTTGTCCAAATAATTTTGGTTGGGGCAATCTGGAATTGCATTTTGGGTGAACATGCTGGGGTGAAATGTATTTGGGGCGACACATTATACATCCATTCCATTATTCCAGCGATGTTAAACTCCATATTTACCTCAACTTCCGATGGACAATGGTCGATTCGGTCAAGACGCCACATTGGTAAATGAAGAAATAAAGAGTAACTAAACTTGTTTTTGGCTAAGAAGAAATTTGCGCTTAGAATTCTTTTTTACTTTTTTACTGGGAAGTCGATGAATAACAGCTTGCGATTGAAATTTGCGGCATGTTATTGAAATTCGACATTGAAAAACTATTGGGTGATAAACTGATTTATCCTTCTTCATGGATTACATCCCCATAATAATTGATTGGTTGTGCTGTTTCCTGCACTATCGTTGAGCTATCTTCAATATAATTATTGAATATAGATATACAGTACAAGTAAATTTAAATATTATAAGATGTTATCTAACAGTGGACCCCTGTTTATCCGGACTTAGGATATCAGGTTCCTTTGCTATCCGCATGGTTTCTACTGGGAAGCATATATCAGTCTTCCTATGTAAAATGACTCGGACATCCGGAAATTCAGTTATTCGGACAATTTTAGTGTGAACACAACCATCTGGATAAATGGGGGTCGACTGTATAAAGTATAATGCTAATTAATTTCTCTTCTACTATTGATACTAATATCATGTATGTGCATTCCAATCTCGGTCTGCTTCAAAAGCTTATCTGTTCACTTTTTGTATTGATGTCTAACACGCCTCGGCGACAGATCGGAGTATCACTCTAATTAACATTAAAGAGAAAAGTTCCACAACGATCTAATAGATAACTGTATTGAAACTCTTATCAGAGTGAATAATGAAAACAGTACATCAGTGAAGCAAATAATAGAGTGATTTCATTGCCCAATCTTTTTTAGCCAATTGTGTTTCAGAAATATATTTTGGGTCTGTGATCTTCACCGTTGCTGAAGAATAATAACAGTCTAAGATGAAGATGATCATTTTGTTTCAGTAAATAAAAATGTCGAGGCGGAAAACAGGCGATGGCGATGACAGGCTCACGCGTATTGCCATTGTTAACAATGATCGGTGCAAGCCGAAAAAATGTCGCCAAGAGTGCAAGAAGTCCTGTCCAGTGGTTAGAATGGGTAGGTTTTAATCGTATATTAATACTCGTAAAATGTTAGACAACAAATCATTATCAGGGCTCTACATTAACTTTTTTTAGGCCCCTGTGCCCTATCGATCGTTGCAAATGGGTGGCGTTAAAACTCCATAATCTCTCACTGTGCCCTATCTGACGTGAAACTGTAGGTAAAGGGCTAATAGACTAATAGACTTGTCCTTGCTGTCGAGCCCTGGTAGTCTTATAGTCGTGTATGCGTGAATGGTTCCCGTAGCAATTTAAAACAATGAATCGCTTATGATTATGATAACATCTTTTAATGTATATATTGGCCGTATTAAATTTGACAATGTGAAAATTGTGTTTAACAATATTTAATTTTCATATTCAATGATAAAACGTGCATCTGCATATTTTATTTTATTTTATTTTTACAATTCTAAGATAATAAAAAATATACCACCATCATGACCATGCCCAGGCAAACTAGCAAAGATGACTAAAAATAATCCATAGCACATATAACCTGATTTGTTTTCCAGGGAAGCTGTGTATCGAAGTTACACCAACAGATAAGATAGCGTTTGTATCGGAGGAACTGTGCATTGGCTGTGGTATATGTGCCAAGGTGGGTGGCAGTTTCTTGCACTTCTGGGTTGCTAGGTTGAATTTGGGGTTTAGAGATGCTTTCAAGATTCTGCTTGAACTAGTCCAGTTGGTGTCTCATGGATATAATATCCTTCTACAGTTAGAACACTGGGATACATTAATTAATTAAAGCTTGAGTGGACAAGTTATGAAATAAACATGAAAGCAGGGCTTGGCCTCAATTTCGAATAAAAAAGAACGTGATTGTGGTTCTATTTTGCATCGACGCTAGGCACTTTGTTTCAAAGTAGTATCGCCTTCTTATCTGGATTAGACATAATCGGTGATAAAAACTTACCTGCTGGATTAGGCACATATACGGCTCTTTAGGGCATCTCTGGTTGCCTGCAGCAGGGAGAGGGCTACAACTCGCTGGTCCGAATAACGATACAAATAACAAATATTTACAAAAATCTCCCAATTTCTACTGGTCCTTAGGATACCTTCAGCATTGGGAGACATGGTCCGGGCCAGCGGTAATTTTGAACTCTGGACACAATAGAGGTAGAATGATCACGTGTGACATTGCACTGCCATTGTTCATGATATCATCGATTCATTCTTGAATGGTATGGTGTTCATTAATATTTTGTCCTATTTTCAGAAATGCCCATTTGAAGCTCTCTCGATCATCAACTTGCCCAGCAATCTACACAAAGAAACTACTCACAGATATAGTGCCAATTCTTTCAAATTACACAGGTACTAATTTGGTTGTCCCTAATATTATACGGACACAGATCATTTTCAGATTTTCATCATTTTGTAATATTTCAAACAGCTGCAAATTAAATTATTTAATTTAATCTGTATGTTAGCGTATCAGAGTTATGACTCTTGTATTACTATGAAAGTTCTGGTAAGGGATCCAGGGTATCCTTTCACAAAGCTTTTATCTGCTACGAGACCATAAGCGCTCTCATAGCAATCTCTAATACATATAGCTCGCGTGCACTTACAAGAGCGCAATCGTCTCTTAGTGGATAAGAGAGCTTCAAGAAACGATACCCTGAGCTGTAGTTCCTATTAAATTCTACTGAAGAATTCTTTTATTGGTATATATTTATCTGCTATTTGATTAAAAACCTTTTTACGTTACTTGCAGATTACCAATTCCTCGACCCGGGGAAGTTTTAGGGTTGGTTGGCACCAATGGAATCGGAAAGTCTACAGCACTGAAGATCCTAGCCGGAAAACAGAAACCAAATTTAGGCAGATATAATGTGCGTTTTTGTCAACAGGTTTTCCACAATTGATTTTTTTGCGGAATGGGGGGAGGGTGTGGCTTCATATAAGGGGTAATCGTCTTCAATGTTCATTTCCATGCTATCATCACATGTGGGTGTATGCTTAATCAATGGTGTGATTTTACATTAAATTTTACTTCAATTTACTAGAATAATGGTCTTGGGTTTATGTCCAAATGTCATGTGGGCGAAATATTCACCTCGGCGCGGTTAAGCAATAACTCATACCATCAATATCCATGCTGATTTGTTGTTTAAGTTGTTTACTTAAATTCGATCGTTTTCGCACTATGGAAGATTGAAAAGAAACTTGAATTATTCAGTGCCAATGATTAATACTATTGCTGTTCACATTCTCGATTTACGCAGTGAAGATAACACTATGGTATGAGGCACTGTTTGTTAAATATTATTATCTTATGGGGACAAATTTACTCATCTGTCCACTGTTGTTTTGGGTCTCCTTTCACAAAGCTCTCTTATCCACTAAGCCCTCTCTTGGAAGTGCATTAGCTATCGGCAAAGAGAGCTATAGTCTCTTAGTGGATAAGAGAGGTTCGTGAAAGGATACACAGTACTCTTGTAGCAACAACTAATTGGAAGTCAATTTTAGGGAATCGTTACAAGTGTTAATCTATTTGTACAAACTACTCTTGTATCTACTTTACTTTTAGCTCGCAAAAACCCCAATTTATCGAAACAAATTTGAGTTTGAGATTTTGCTTAGTTGAGATTTCTCCCATTGACTCTGTGCTCTAACTTGAGTCAAGCACAAGCAGTCTCAATTTACAGCACCGAGTCAATGGGAGAAATTTAAGCTGAGCAAAATCTCAAATCCATGTTTGTTTCGAGAAATTGGTACTTGGTCTTGCTTAGTATGAGGATTACGTCAAATGAAATAAGCATGGTGCATATCCCCACTGGTTTTACATCATTGTACTCGTTTCCTTCTATACTAAATATAATCACGACGTACACTCTTATTATGGCTAGGACTACAGTACGACCATTTCGTGATGGCTTTTCCACATATTTCCCATATTTCCACAGGATCCGCCAGACTGGACGGAAATCCTCCAGTATTTCCGGGGATCGGAACTGCAGAACTACTTCACCAAGATCCTAGAGGATGACCTGAAGGCCCTCATCAAGCCCCAGTATGTGGACCAGATTCCCAAGGCCGTCAAGGTAGACTTCCGTCAAATTTATTTTAAAATTTTATTGTTTTGTGGCACTGCCCGAGGTATTATTCCTCACCAAACCTCAAGCATCTATTTACTCGGGTCCCTGGTCAACAAATTATATCATTTCTAAACGCAATTGGTCTTTATGAAAAGTTTAAAATTATTTGTCAACTGCGTCAAACTGCTAATTCATATACATAATTTAGCCATTTGTCTAGCTTTATTATATGCATAATTTTAACAACACTTTTTGGCATATTGTTCACACTTCTTCAGTTTTAATTCCTATAGTTAAATAATTACTGTTTAATCGTCGCAAATGGGTGAAAGATTCCCGCAGCGACGTTAAACTCAATAATCACTCACTTGAAACCATGCATGCCCTCTAGCAAAATCGTCAATAGATTTATCAGCGTCACTTGCAATATTTCTGTTTAGACGCTGGGCTAATTACGGAAAATGCCTCTTTTGAAACGCAATCTTTTAATCCGCACTTAGGCCCAGGGCTTAAATTCGGAAGTAACCATTATGTCTACGGATTTTGTATTTCTGATGCGAAAAAAACAGGCAAAATACACAGTGGTGCAGTACTTTTAATTGAAACAATTACCTCATGACATAAGAACAAAGGAAATCCGTTAGCAGTTAGATGTCAGAACAACTTTAACAATAGGACTGAACAACACGGCTGGAATGTCATCAATAACTGAATGTCATCACTGGAAGAGAATGCGAACAGCAACATTCATACAATAAATCCGTTTTTAGGCCCATGGGCCAAATATCGCGTGGGCCTAAATACGGGAACTCCCGGCATACTATGCATGGATAAGTGCCAGTGCATTCAGCTATATCCGGGTCATTGTTGATCGCGGATACACTATACATAATACATGTATTTATGTTCTTCACACACAATTTTCCTAATTTTCAAATTATAACCACTTCCTCTTTTTTTTGGAAGAAGAATAGCACCAAATTCCTCAAGCTGATATCCGAACTCTGGTCGAAAACTTCCCAACGAAATATCTGCTGGCCCTTAATTAAATGTGTTGAGTATATGTATTATGTCATGAGACTGTCACTTGATGACACAGTAAAGTACATCGACGTAAAGACATCATGTCATAGATATGTATGGTTGTTTCACTTGACATACATTATGTTTGTACTCCCAAAAACTTTTCCACCGCTGTATCATGGTAGACACAATTCCAATGCAACACCACAATAGTTTGAATCGAGTGTATTAACCAGCGGTCCTCATCCTGAATGTGGTCGTATTTTGTTTTTGCGTGTATATATATTAATTCAAAGGGACATAATATAAATCAAAGTGGTACGACTACCTTTTCTAAGAATTGCAAGTGGTACGACTAGATTTTCTTAGAATTCCTTAATGTGATCAGTTGATGGATTAAAGACAATTAATGTTCTGTAACCTTAATTCATATTAAGTTTATTATACCTATCGCATGTTGGGGAACAAGTGCATCAGTAAATAGCAACTGTTGGGTGGATAAGTAGTCTCGGATAGAAATGTGTTTGCCAATTATTTAGGTCAACCATCTGTGATAGTATGCCTTTAACCTGGCGAAGACAACACCGGAATGAGCATGTTATGTAGTCTAGTCCTTTGTGCAAACAGGTTTCAAGGATACAGTATTGTACAGTAGTGTGTATATTGATCAACATGCAAGGGGTACAACCATCCACGGACTGGTGTCAAATATCTATTGACCGCTTTTTGATCGCGCTAAGAGTATATTTCCGAAAGAAATCTTACCTAATATGCAAGAGGGAACGTTTTAAAATATGTATGCGGAATTGCCTATTTTTGGATGAAAGGTACCTGTGGTTGAACTAGATGGTAGCAATATGGTTGAAGTGTTGGAAGTTGGTGATTATGTCTCAATTACAGTTTACTTTGTGTTGGTCTTAGCAGTCGGCCTTTGGGTGAGTATACTATACTTGTTTCTCTATGCATGTTTGCAATACAATGTATTTGAGAAATGTATTCGCTGTATCCTGATCTATATAAATCGTCATAAATGTTCTTCACAAACAAATATCTCCATTTTCAAAGTGTATAAGCACTTGATTTTGTTTCGCTACGCGGTAGTTGCCTCACTGACAGATGGACTGGACAAACGGCACCAAATGCCTCCAAAATGTAGTAGAAAGCTTCCATATAAACTAAAATATATATCAGCTCTTAAAGGCATAATATGGTTATTTTGGACTCGTTCTTAGCTACAACTGCCAAGTGCATTCACTTGACATGCATAAAATCATGTTTGTATTTCCAAAAATCTTTCTACCGCTGTATGGTATACAAACTGCCAATGCATCTACACGATATGGAATGAATTGAGTGTATACACTAGCGATCGTAAACCTGAATAGTGAATATGTTCATATTTTATTTTGCTTCATTATATTAATGCAAGGGGACATAACTCAAAGTGGTACAAATAAAATATGAAACGACACGATTACGTTCCTTCAGAGATCAGTTGATGCATAAAAGACAAGATAACCTGAATTCATATAAAATATGAAATTTATGCTAACTATCAAGTGTTGGTGAATAAGTGCATTAGTAAATAACAACTATTGGGTGGACGTAAGTAGTCTCAGATAGATATTCGTTTGACTATTATCTAGGACAACCATCTGTGATAGCGTGCCTTTAATTAAACTTGTTGAGTATATATCATGATCCTATCGATTTATGGCACAGCTAGCCATGGACCGTTTTACCCAACTATGTTGATTGATTTCAACATACTAGTATCTTATTATATATATGTATGTTGACATAAATTTAAACAAAAACACATTTATTTCAGTCCTCTCCTTATTTTCAGATTATAATAACATACGTTGTGCAGAAGTATACAAACAATAAGAAGTAAAACAAAACAAAAATACCTTGCGATATATGAATGATTAAATACAGTTGGACATAAATATCATAAATACACACATATGTACAATAACAACCTTGGTCATATTACTATTTTACAAATCGTTCATTATTTGTTTAATATTTATATATTCTTGGACAGTCAATTTGTTTAAATTGCAAAGCATCGCTACCAAATAGAATAGTATTTTAATCAGGTTGCCCCCCACACTGTTGAAAATAATCAAACAAGACGCGTCTGTGCATAATGTAAGATGGACATTGAATAAAATAGTGATAATTATTTTCATAGGCATAACCACAATGACATTCCATAGGTTCTGATAAATCTACTACAAAGATCAGCATTTATGCTACTACAGCTACGTCTTAAGCGAGTATAATATTTAACAATATATTTCCCCAGGTATAATACTTGGGAGCACAGTCAATAAGTGTTGTTATGGAAGATTTAAATGTTAATATAAGAACTCTATCGGGTAGATAGATATTGGTAGTTGATTCCACATTTGCAGGGTAGACGGTATACATGACCTTTTGAATGTAGATGTTCTTGCAAGTTGCAACAGGGACACGTACATTGCTGTTTGTTCTTAGATTATAATTAGGAGGTATATTATCAGGGACCGAGATTACGATTTCATGTTCAAGCTCAAAATGTATATGAGGATTTCTGAACAAAACGCTGAGTATAAAATGAAATCGTACTCAAGAAAGTTCCGTAATCTCGGGGCCAGCCATAAGATCAGTAAGATACAGAGGACACATGTTGTTGAAGACTGTGTAAATGGTTGTGAGTTTCCTATTTTAATGGTTAATGGTTGCCAGCCTGTTTCACAATATACAAACTATTCTTAGATGCAGATATAGTAAGACCAGCAGTGTTCGAAATTACCGCTGATCCGGCCGCCGTTTCTCCCAATGCTAAAGGTATCCTAAGGGCCAGTAGAAATTTGTGTTTTTTGTAAACATTTGTTATTTATATCATTATTCGGGCCAGTAAGTTTCCAGCGGTAATTTCGAACACTGAAGACCAGTAACACTTCTTGGTCGTCGCCTGTGGGTGCACTATTCCCGCCGCAACGTAAAGCAATAATTCAATCAAGCAAATAATTCTTGCTGCTTCTTGTTGTAATACTCTATGCTATTTCTCATAGATCGCACTATCACTTGGTCATTTTTATTCAACTCCCGCCCCCTGCCTTACTGCCCCCGACCGCCCCTATATGCTAAAATAATTAGGCCTAGCTGCGGCGCTGCGCAGTAAAGTACATCAACGTTAACCTGGCGAAGGCGTCACGGAAACATAAATGTTATGCATGTCGTCTAGTCCTTTATTCAAACAGTTTTCAAGGAGGATAACTCGTTTGTATAATACCGTATTGTGTAACATGTTGACTATCCCGAAACGTACAGACACCCATTGTCTTTATAGCTCCTAATAATATTTCCGAAAGAAATCTTACCTAATATATATACATGAGGGAACGTTTTAAAAGATGTGTGCGGACGTGCCTATACTTTGAAAGATACATGTTGTTGAACTAGATGATAGCAATATGGTTGAAGTGTTGGAAGTTGGTGATTATGTCTCCATTACAGTTTACTTTGTGTTGGTCTTAGCAGTCGGCCTTTGGGTGAGTATACTATACTTGTTTCTCTATGCATATTTGCAATATAATGTAATGAGCAATGTTCAGAAATATATTTAGCGTAGTCGCAACCGATTGCGTATTTGAAAGTGTATTCGTCGACCATCTATTGCAATGCTCAACATCTATTTCTTGTCGGGAAAACAAAGATCGCGTGAAATAAAAATTAGCCGTGTTTCAGGATATAACGATTTGATTGCTTGTCGTAAATGTTTTTGCAAGACTGCACACATTTATTTATCATATAGTACGTCTGCAACCTACTTTTAACATTCTTAACATTCCATCCACATCATAGTACTATTTTGGAGAGATACGACCAGAGTGATTCCTCGGTGACCCGACACAATGTGTTAGATACATACACCCATGACAGTTTATATATTTGCACGGCTTGGTCACAATCAACGTACCTTGTACTGAGGGCGGACACTAGTATCAAATTTGAACTTTTCAGAATTTGAATATTTGGTGGTTTTTTTAACAATGGAATGCCTATCTGCATCTATGACCCCCAATGTAGTTGAATATCCTGTTTTATTATATATCTGTGTAGTGCTGGTTGTAATATACTATAGGAGTCATGAGGGGATGCACGGAGCACTACATGCGTAATGAGTGGCAATAATTAAATACAAATATTTTATATTGAGTAGCCTACCATACATCTATTCTGACACAATATAACAAATGCACATGCATTAAACAATTTTTAAATGCCATTAACTGTGCTTTAAAACTGAAACAATTGAACATGCATAAACTGTAAGATATGAGATACATTACACACTCTCTAATCTATTACTAATGCTTATAAATAGGTTATATTGGAAATTATATATCAGGGTTAAACCTTATTAAGATAATAATGGATATAACTTAGTTTTGCTACTTGATATAATGGAAGTAATGTCCACACACCCCAATATCTGAACGATTGTACACGTATTGCTAATTTCTATCTGAGACAGCGTAATGTTTGATTTGTCTACCCAAAAGTTGTTATTTACTAATGCACTTATTACCCAACACTCGATAGTTATCACAAATTTCATATGAATTCAGGTTACGAAGCATTACTTATCTTGTCTTTGATGCATCAACTGATATGTGAAGGATTGTAATCATGCCGTTTTATATTTTAGTCGTGCCACTTTGAGTTATGTCCTCTTACATTAATATATTTAAGCAAAGTAAAATACGACCACATTCAGGTTGTCAAAATACATCTTTCGTGGTTGCCGTGGAAATCTGACTACCATACAGCGATGGAAAGGTTTTGGGGAAGTACAAACATGATTTAATGTCTGTCAAGTGAATGTATTTTGCACGAAGAACTAATCCAAAACGAGCATACATATTTTTGATTGTATGCCTTTAAAGGCTATTTTAATAAACAAAATTATAGGCAAGCCAACGTCACTAGGTTAAATGGATTTTGAATTAATGCTCGACAAACAATGACGTACAATTTAACCCTCTCCCTGCTGGATTATGCACATAGACTGCTGTTTAGGGCATCTCCGGTTGCCTGCAGCATGGAGAGCGTTAATTTCGTGTTTACAATGCTATTATTGTGCAATGA
>JAUTBQ010164823.1:0-27298 GCA_032361185.1 Lepetodrilus ovalis | reverse complement strand
GTACGATCCACTGGCGAACAGGTGAATTACTCCAGATTAACAAGCCTTTTACCTACAGTTACACGCTCGATAGGGCACAGGGACAGGTGCCTCAAAAAGTTAACGTTGAGCCCTGACAAAATTGTCCCATGAAAATTACCAAGCACAGGTGACATTCAAAGTCCATACTGTTTAGATACTATGAAGGTAACACCCAAAGTCTAGACTGCCTTAAGACCATATACAGGGAACAATCAATGTCCATACTGAATACCATACAGGGAACAATCAATGTCCATACTTTCTGCAGTAACGCTAATGTATAGTTGGCATGTCATGATAATGGAGGCTACCGCAGAATAGTTCTTTTAGGGAATCCAATGACCGACCTGAACTGAACAGGCTTGGTTTTCACCTGCCAGAGATTTGGACACTGAACGCCATCCAAGCAGAAGGTTTGCCGATAGTGTCACTCATGTAAATTTGATTGTTCTGTGACAGTTGACAAGCCGGGAGGGACCATTCTGTTGAAGTTCCGTCTCAGTATCCAACGGAGGGCCGTCTGATTTGTGGTTGAGTTGTCTGGTCCGACTCCTGGGAGGGTCGGTAGAGGAGGACTGTATAATCCAGGAGGCCATGGTACTGACTGGGGTTCCACAGCCTCACATCAGACAACTACACCATTCAATACAACAAGTACCTCATTCACACCTAATACACATACCACCAACTTTCCCTTTCCAGAAAGCACATCTAGTTCATGAATATTTTAGGAACATAAAAAATACTAATTTCAAAGTGTTTTAACTAACATATTATAGATAAATCTTGGAAACAATAGAAATTTAATCAACATTGATATAACTAATATAAACATAGAAAACTAATATTTTTTCAGACTAACGAATTAACCAAAAACTCACCAAGATAGTTCAATAGAAAAAGAAAACTTCCCAATAAGCTGACCTCCTTCATTTATTATTTCCTTTTGAAAAATCTATATTATTTTTTAAAAGGAATTAATAACGATCCAGAAATTCAAGCCATGTAGAGAATAAATCAAAACAATCAATGTCAGCATAAAATTTATAACATCGATAACATTGAACACAAACAAATATGTCACACTAACCAAGAGTTACTATTTCCTGATCAGTTCATCATGCTCATAAAAACTGTAATTGTATGAATGAAATGCCATCAATCAGGATTGAATCATCTGACCTTTGGGATTTCTTTCTGTTTTAGATCCTTAGTTTCCAATTTAGACATATCTGTTAACAGCAGCAGTTTTCCCACCTTTGTACAAGCCCATCGGAGCATCACCGACATCCGGAGTTCACTTTACCCCCGCATCGTCTCAATCCAACTGCTGAAGCTGATTTTAAAAGCTTTTTTTTTAAAAATAAATATCTCCTCTGGAGTTGAAGTGATTAATCTCCTACAGGTTTCTAAGCACTTAATTCTCTGTTACAGCCCTGTGAATGGCCTTATTAATTTCTTTGGCGAGGATTATTCTGCTGGATGTACAGCCCCATCTAGAGCTCTTGAGCTGGAGAGAACCCTGAAGGGTTATCTATGTTCAGGGTATTACACTACAATTAGAGACACTTACTTCTTACTGAAATGCTACGGCTATTAAAGACTGCCTCTCTCAGATCTGCCAGTACTGAGACTTGAGCAATCAAACATCGTGCATTTAACCATGTTAAACACGTTTCAATAAACGTCCATCAAGGCTGTCAAATGGTTAAGAATATTGCGGTAAACACTCACTTGATGATTTACATATGTCTTGTACATCATTACCTACACTTCTGCAGATACAGACTGGCATATAGACACTCCATAAAGACAGACCGTGATATCAGCACTCAACACAAGCAGCCACGCATTCATCATGGACACAGATCAGTACGGCACACCATCAACATGCCTTTTTAATAGCATGCCATTGATAAAATATCTACAGAAAGTGTGGAAACATGTGTATTTTAACAATAGCTTGAGCCTCTATGAGATTACAAAATGTCTTGAGTACTATTTCATGCACAAGCTCAAATTTTATATATAGGGATTTATGAAGAAAACTGAGTTGAGCATGAAATCTTACTAAAGACAGTTCCATAATCCCGGGACCAGGCTGGAGGGTGAAGGTAGGGGGAAGTGATAGGCTGGGTGGGGGTGTGATGACATATAGTGCGGAATTGTTCCAGACTTGCTGGAAGAAAGTCATTCATCTGCCAAGCTGGTAATATAGATCTATATCCAGCTATATTGGCAGTTTTATTTTAACTTAGTAGTCTTGAACAATTAATAGTTTTATTTGTGGCGTGTATGTAGATGTGTGAGCGTGCATGTGTGAGCGTGTGAGCATGCATTTCCTCATTTGATGTCTTGATGTCATTACATACTTGAACATAAACAAATAAGAAGTTTAAAAAGATGATTAAAAAATATCCATAATGTGAACACTAACAAATAATAGTGACAGCCACTGAAAACATACTCAGTTAGAATCATCTTAGTTTACTGTTGTCTAAATGTATAAAACTGACAATTTTGGCTGAACAGGTGTTGAGAATCCAAGAAGACTTCAACACACACAGTATTCTATTGACCAAATTACATCAGGAAGAACCGTGACTAGGTTTACAAGATCTGAATGTTCAACTTCTAATTATTCCCATGGCACACAGAAAACCTCACTTCTTGGTCAACATGACTTCCCAAACAACTTTCCAATTCCTTGTAATCGTGTACACATTTGCTAGCTTTATTTTGTGCCAATGGCAGAATCATTATTTCTAAAAAGCAACATGACTAAACTTTAATCTTTTTCTCAGTTAAATTTTATACTTGAGCTTCCTATGGAAATTGTCTATCTAAAACTGTTTTTGAGCATTCTAATGTTCTTTCAACTCCATGCATAATAATCCAGCTTAGTTTATTTAACCTTTTTCCTGCATCAGGCAATGGGAGTAGCCCCAAAAAGTAGTGATGTTAACCCTCCCACTAGTGAATGAATCTGTCACTCCTCATTAGGGCATTTGTACTTGTCCGCAGCAATGAGAAGGTTAAACTAACAATTTCCAGTTATCCGTGGTTCTACAGAAATTGAATTCTAAGGAATGCTCCTTTTTACATACCTAATACCATTAATGATTTTCAGGTATCACTGAATTTATTTTTAGGAAATTGGATAAGGACTATGTTTATAGCATTGCATGGTAAATTAACATTCTAAATCTTAACAAAGATCACTTTGATATGTGATGAGAAAAAAATTAATAAACTTCTAAAAAAAAAGAAATTTTAAATAGAGTTTAGAACACTACTCTGATTCTTCATTACATGTGACAAGATAAAAACTGGTCATAAGGCGGTCAATGACAGATTCGCAGTCAGCCTGCTATGATATATTAACAGGTTAATAAAAAGTCAAACAGATTTTGTACATGAGGAAACACCTTTCATCCGGCAAACTGGAGACCTTTCTCCGATGACACCGAAGCTCAGAACAGAAGTTGCTCTGATGGATGACCTCAACCTGAACCTGGCCGTGGGAACCTGGAGGTACAACTGCAGGTCCACAACAGCAGTGGGTGTTGAGGCAACTACCAGGAATCTAACATCACTTATTGACACTTGACATGGGGCAATCTCTGTGACCTGCCGTGACCTGCCATGACATGCCTGCAGTGTAGACACGGAACGTAAGAAGGAGAGAGAGGTGCCAGGGGAAAGATAAACCATGGAGACACGGCTGAGCCAATAAACAGCATATGCACATGCAGAGATACAAGCAGAATCAGGAGTGGAGATTAACCCTATCAATAGCAATGTCAATATTCTGGTTGCCACTGCAAAGGCCAATCAGCGTGATCATCTCTACACCAATAACACAGCACCACGGCTCACCACAGATTATATCAAAGAATCTAGCCCTTTGTTGCCCAGTCTGAAACCAAATATGTTGCAAGATATGGTGATAGTTATATAGAAAGGGGTGTAAAACCAAATATGTTGTTATAAATAGCAATACATGTAGTTATATACTATTGGTAGAGGTATCAAACCAAATACATTGTACGTTGTTATATATAGTGATAGTTATATACTGTAGGAAGGGGTCTGAAACCAGATACGTTGTTATATATAGTGATAGTTATATACTGTAGGAAGGCGTGTAAAACGAAATACCTTGTTATATATAGTGATAGTTATATACTGTAGGAAGGCGTGTAAAACCAAATATGTTATTATATATAGTGATAGTTATATACTGTAGAAATGGGTCTGAAACCAAATATGTTGTTATATATACATAGCGTTAGTTATATACTGTAGGAAGACACGTGTTGTGGCAAATTGCTAATTTTTCAACAATCCTGCAAATTCCTTGAATTGCGATCCAATATATTCTTGGCACTATAAGGAATTTGACAAATCTGCAGGCAACTATTTGAAACATCTCAGATTGTGGGTCTGTCCTAATTTATCTGGTGTTAACAAAGGTCAAAGAAAGCACTGATATATGGTGTTTACCTCTATAACTTGGCAATTACCTAACTTATCTGGTGTCAACAAAGGTCAAAGAAAGCACTAATATATGGTGTTTACCTCTATAACTTGGCAATTACCTATGTTTCTTCATACCAGGAATGCTGATGAAGACACTGTAATTATCATATGAACATGCGTGAAGCTTTTGATCATCTGGTATGGCCACACAGGTGCTCAAAGTTACCACCCACTAGACTTAAATAATGTTGCTACCCTAATACAGTGTCCCCTCGATATAACACTGTTCGATACACAGCGGATTCGGATATAAGGCTGGGTCAGATGTGGATCACATTTTTATTTTTGTTATTTACCTGTACTGTCGTATAAGGCTGGTACTATAAGGCAGGGGGTATGTCATGGACCGCAAATTCAGTGTTATATTGAGGGGACACTGTATCATAAAAAGATGATCTTTTTTTCCAAATCATAATTTTCAAATAAAATTTGCGTTATATTTTATTTTTATTCTTAAAATTCTTAATTTATTTACCAATTCATTTACAACCATATTTTGTAAATAATCTGTTTGTCGCTAATTTTATGAGCACAGATCATTTAAAATTTTCATATTTTCATAATAATTCGAACAGCTACAAATTTAATTATTTTCTCATGTTCAAATTATTAGGGTAATTACGGTACATTTTTACATCATATCCAATTTGGAACTCATAATCAGATATGACTGATAATAAAGTTTATTTGTCAATAAATCAAATCTAATATGATGATTTAGAGTTACTTCCCATAGAAAAGACTTGGTAAACTATGCACACATAGACATCATCCGTAGGCCATGATGTTAAATTGACCATACAGAAATGGTAATAACGGTGTTAATTCCTATCTAGCAATGATCACCTTCATAAAAAATTGCCCTCAGCTATTGGTATATCAAGATTATATACAGGAGTGAATGTGTCATATTGACTTCACCATATATCAGTACCTGAACTCTGAACATAAATAAATCAATGACATACACATTAGAGTGCTTATCTATTAACAATAAGAAATTGCATATTCACAGAAAAATACCATAGCCTGACAGAAATAAAATTAATTTAATTAATTGAAAAATAATTAAATATTAATGGATTAATGCTTTAATAACATTATTTTTCAAGTATATGTGTAATGATGACATGATATCTTGCATATAGGTATTTGTTTAATAATCTTCTAATGAAAAATAACTTAAATTACTGATTATTAAATATTGACCTTGAAAAGAATGATAGCCTCCAGTCAAGAGGCAAATGTAGCTTACAATACAATTGTTACATTTCTCATATAATAAGTGTAAATCAGTATTAAAGTTGAGACCCCTGTTCCACGGAAGGATCATAATGCAATGAGAGTAATAACTCCCATACTTTACACCATAAGGAGCCACAACTATCTAGTGCTATGATTGTTCTGTGGAACTGAGCCACAACATCCTCTCCTTCAGCTCTCGTAGCCACAAACAGACTGTTAACTAAGCTATGGGACTTAATATGTGCTCTTAGCCGCTACGCAATAGCATAGTGGTATGATACCTAGCCTCATAGTCACTTGCCATTACTGCACCTACACCTTTGGTAGATTATCAATAACCAGGAAAAATGCCCTTGCAAAACTAATACTTATTGGGTTCATTTCATTTCATAGTTTTCATGGCATTACAGACAGTATATAGCTTCCATGGCATTACAGACAGTATATAGCTTCCATGGCATTACAGACAGTATATCGCTTCCATGATAACGTACAGTATATCATACTATAATGGTAGGACTGAGTACACATATTGCAGCAATAAATCCCAGGAAGACAGGAGTAGTGTCACTGTTGGGGTAACACTGATACAATCTGGTCTACGAGGCCATCAATAACCGTTCCTCATCACACGCTTACGTGTACGCTGTTCTAGTGCAGCTGTCACATGGTTCTTATTGAGAAAACTTGTAAATATGGCAGTGATGTACATATTCCTCAATAATATTTTATGAGAAAGCTTTGTTTGAAACATTATTTGTGAAACCTGAAAAATGTATCTTACAATACATTTGTTACGTTTCTTATATAATTAATATCCCACAGCAACGTTAAACTTTATAATCTCAGTAAAAAAACTAGAAGTTGCCAATGTGTCACAATACTAGACAATGAGATTATTCTAATCTAACTCATACTGGCAGATAATCTCTATTTACAGCAGCCAGCATAAAATTTGTCAAAATCCCACTTGTCACAGATTTGACAGATTATGATCAGTAATATTCTGTTACCAAATATGCTGGCCATCTGTTACCAAACTTTGCATTGCATGGTGTTACCAAGGACTGCATGGTGTTACCTAAGTAAAAGACTGCATTACATGGTGTTATCATACCTAGGACCATGCTATATATATACAGTATTGCCATAGTTTGGAAACTGCGTCAGCAATTATCAATTGATATTTCGGGTAATTGTCATGAGCAATTACTGGTGATTTTATAGTCAGTCGGACCACTGACATTAAAGAGACTACTAGACCGATGGAAAATTGACTTGCCTCGGGTGAGCGCAATACCATTTATTTCAAGCCCTGTATAGACATCTATGTCAAATGAGGATTAGCTAGAATGTAGACCACTAGATAACTATGTCAAACAAAGATTAGGTTGAATGTACCAGTAGAAAACAATGTCAACCTTTACAATGAGAGAGTTATTGTTTTACATTACAGGGGTATATTTCAGCCGTACAGTGAATATCTATAGCTAACTATGCCATATAAGGATTAGGTAGTGTCGATCACTAGATAACTATGTCAAAGAAAGATTAAATAGAATGTAGACAATGATAAACATCTATGTCAAATGAAGATTTGGTAGAATGTAGACCTTTAGATAACTATATGTCAAATGAAGATTAGTGATATGATATAGACCACTATAGTCCTCATAAGAGATATTGGATGCAAAAAAAGCAATCTTATTTTGTACAATTCTATTACTAAAAGAATTTCTTTTTTAAATCATAAAAAAATCTAAAACAATGCTTCCAATGTCATATTGGCAAATACAAATACTAAAGTAAATGAAGATTAGAGAAAATGTAGACCACACTAGATAACTATGTCAAATGAAGATTAGAGAAAATGTAGACCACACTAGATAACAAATGAAGATTAGAGAAAATGTAGACCACACTAGACAACTATGTCAAATGAAGATTAGAGAAAATGCAGACCACACTAGATAACAAATGAAGATTAGAGAAAATGTAGACCACACTAGATAACTTATTATTATGTCAAATGAAGATGAAATATAATATTGACCAGTATAGACAGCTCTTTTGACTTAATTACGCATCTATGTACACACGCTCTCTGGATGGCAAGTGTGATTGCTATTTCGGTATTGAGTTGCACTTTTAGTATTATTCACACGTCTGGGTGTGATTGTAAGTAGTGAGGCCGACTTGAGAGATCGCCCCTCTTGTCTGATTACACAGACTCACTCAAACTGACACATGCTTCCACAGATGTAACCCCCAAATGATGAGCCATAAACAAGATACAGTCTCATAACACTAATTGCTTCTCGTTATTGTACATTAATAATTTTAAAGCAGGAACCACATCAGAGAGAGTCGATATTGATGCTGTTAAATTGCGTCTGATAATCGGTCTTCATCAGCAATCTTGAACCTCATCAATACTTATCAACAAAATTAACACCTTCAATAGATGAGGCAAGGCCGTGCTTTTGATGTTCGTATAACTTCCAGACTTTCTTACTGACTATACTAACATTATCTTGTTAGACAAGAGAAAATAATTATGAAAGCAACATAGATAATAGTGGTCAATTATGGTTTTACAAATCTTGCATGGAACGACCTTTGTTACGAGTCTGTGAATTAACTTAAGGATTATATTAGTTTCATATCACTGCTACAGTGAACAGAATAAAATGCTTATATTATGCAAAATATAAAATGTTTTCAAAATAAGAAAACGCTCTATAAAAAGCAAGGACAAAAACATTGTTGTCAAAGAGATGAACTATTAATACATTGCTTCTGGTATAAAGTAGCATACCACCAACAGCTTATTATTAGTTAGTACTCTTACAAGATTATTAACATTAACATCAATAATTCTGTTTCTACTTTTCAGGATAGATACTTAGGAACTAGTCTAATGGGATTTTTTTGGGAGGGATAACTATAGAACATCACAGCATATCTAGCAATTTCGTAATTCAACATAAATATAATAATATGGCAATAGTAACACTTCTCTTACAGCAAACAAGTCTCAAAGTGGTGATAGTAAGTGGAGACTATAACTGAACTGTAACTGTAGACTGTAACTAGAAATTGTATATAGAGGCTGTTTAGAGAGTGCAACTAGAGGCTGTACCTAAAGACACTATAAATAGAAACTGTAACATGATATTGTAACTTAAGACTGCAACTTGATAATGTAACTGAAGACTAACTAGAAGCTGGAAACTGTAACCATAAACTTACTGGAGACTGTAACTTGAGACTGTAACTAAAAATTAACTGGCCACTGTAACTTGAAACTGGCCACTGTAACTAGACACTAACTATACACTGTAACTTGGTACTTTAATTAGACACTGAAACTGACCACTGTAACTGGACATTGTAACTATACAGGAGAACATTATTTCTCTATTACTCTACACTGTAACTGACCACTGTAACTCTACACTGTAACTAAACTGTAACTTGGTACTTTAACTAGACACTGTAACTTGGTACTTTAACTAGCCATTGTAAATGACCACTGTAACTTGGTACCATAACTGACCACTGTAACTGATCATTTTAACTGGACACTGTAATTTGGTACTTTAACTCTACATTGTAACTGACCACTGTAACTACACTGTAACTGTAACTGGACAGTCTAGAGGCTGTATTTGACCTCCAGCAGCTCTGTGTATTAGTCGGACCAGCCTCTGGTAACCCTAACAACATACATACATTCCCAGCACTCTGTTGGTTACAGGCACTTGACAGTGACCACAGAATCCAATTGCTCACCAAGGTTAACAGGACTCTTAAACTAGTTGGAAGGATTCCCAGTGTTGTGATAGTAAAATGAAAATCTCTCTCTCCCCCTCTCTCTCTCGAATGATTCTCATAACAACTGACAACAAACTGACTATTTTTCAATTTCATACAGACAAAAATCGGCAATCAAGCAGCACTTGAGAGGTAGGCCGTGATCTTAAATGACTAATTCATCCGATCTTGTCCAGAATAATTACTAGATGTTCCCAGGAAACATACTTCAAGAAGAGCAAGTGTCACTCACAAGGAGTGTTTGGACATCACAAGATTACGCCTGGTCCTAGGCCATGAAGATTGCCAGCAACTTGGTGGCAGGAGATGTGGCATCGATAGGGATTTGATCGGTCAGCTGTGTATGAAATGATCATCTCGATTATCCCAGACCTGACCTGACCATGTCAGCCATGTTGTAGACATCCAGAAACACACGCACACATGCACGCACACACACACGCACGCACACACACACACACATTATATTGACAGGTCAATACATTTCTCGGTCCGTCCAATGTTGTTAACAGAAGTTGTGTGGAATGTATAACATTGTCTATAAAATAATCTGAAACCTCAAAGTCTTAAACACGATTTATTCCCAAAGTTTTTAATTGCTCAATAAAAGTTTATTGACCCAAAATGACTGCAATTATTCCATGTTATATACATCCCTGGTCATGCAATGTCAACGTATTTTACCATAGTGGTGGCAGACTAGGATTAATACACATTACAAAGTTAAGCAAACAAGTTCCCCATTTCAATTGAGACCATATACGAGGTCAAAGACCTAATACACTCTCCATTCCAAATCTACAGCTAGTAACATTCGGACTCCTAAACTCCCACGTGGACTCAAATCTCGCACAAAGATCTAATTGGAACGGTGAAACTATGTCATTATCTAGACAATAATTGTACCTCTTGTGAAGCCACTCTTGATCCAGAGTGAGAACCGAACGAGCAGGCGTCAATGGCCTAAATATTTGGTTTACTTGATTGCACCCAGCATTCTGAGCAAGACATCCCAGTGGCCAGAAGGTGTTAATATAATGAAGGCATATCCTGTCATATTCGGTTAGGACATAGCTGTGTTTCATTTCCTACCAAGTAACCACTTAATGGACCCATCAGTCCAACGGTCATAGACAAGTAAGAACATCACAGAAGATGTCCCAGAAGTATATATATATACTTTTATCGTTATTAAAACATGCAATATACATTTCTTGTAATTCAATTTGGTCACTTTCATTGGCAGTACACTAATACTGTTTGTGAATATTGGAGTTCTTTCTGAACCCATATAGCATACTCATACAATCAATGTCTAAGTAACAGTAACTTTGCATGAACTTAATTGCAATTTTGATAGAAAACTATTTTTTTCTGAGGTTTTTCAGAGGACAAACAAACTTTGTATTCAATATGAGTAAAGTGGCAGAAGAATGTACAAAAAACCTTTGGTTAGTTATGCATGTGATGAGTGTTTGAGAACATTCTCTGAAATCATAATATAATTGATCCAATGCAATAGTTTCAACATGTATTATCTTCCATCATAGTGTTCCCCTATCTTTCACGCAATGGTTAATAAACTTGACAAACATTTCTGTCGTTGTTAAGCTGATGTCATCCATGCCAACATCGAGGACTCAGAAGTTTGTTATTCAGACAAATTCTGCATGATGTTAGCAAGTGTTCCAATATGGCACTAACAGCAGCATAGTGCCAATGGTTACTTAAATCAAGAGCAGGGCTGCGGAGCACAACGGAGCCATATTTCTACAGCAGCAGGTCAAGGAAGGTGTAACAGCAGCAGACTGCCTGGACAGCTCTATGGATGACCCACTAGGATGATCTGTGAATTACGCCCCAATCAATGTAACGCAGCGGTCCCAATGCCCAATCAACCATTATCTGCAGCTACAACAACGTCGTCAGTGACGCGGACATCTCCGTACTCAGGCTGCATATTGTACAGGCAGTCCCTAATCCCATTCCCTTTCACTCCAGCTAAACTCTATTGTCTCCAACCCAATCGCCGCCATAAGACTATTTCAAATCTGACCTTCAACTCATTCAATTCAGTCTGGAAAGCTTTGCAATTCTCCTTGCAAACAGAAGTGGCAGAGAATACAGGATTTATGATGAAAGTTTTCAAACTTTATGTTCCAAAATGTTTATTCAGCATCAAGTGATCAATTGTAAAAAAAAAACATTTCCATTTAAAAGAAAATCTACATCAGAAGGTAATGTCCTCCAATTCAGAGGCTCACGAATTGCCTGGCAAAAATAACCAAAAACTCATAACGTTTCTATCAAGTCCAGGTCATGCAGTTAACCTTCTTCCTGTTTGTGCAGTATGAAATACCATATAATGCCATGTATGAAGCAGCAATTGTAATTGATCCAGCAAGAATGAGGTTAAAGTCAGAGGAAATGAGTGGGATTTGCTTTCATAAAAATGTCACTGTAAAACCATGCCAACTCTGCCTCTTGGAATTGAACCAGGGATTAAAGTTAAAGGATGCTGTTGGCATGAGTGTCCGGTTGTAAAACAGCACAAACATGCTGAACACACAATTTGTCTGTTGACTCTTTATCTGCTGGATGCAACTGCAGGTCACAATAGAACTATGCTATTAATTAAACTAACTGTTAGAAGGTTAAATATGTTTGGAAAATGACACTTTCATTTAATATATTTCAATTAATGTGAACAACATGAGGGTAGGCTAGTTAAGTAGTAGAGTGGTAAACTATAAACTAAAGATTCAGGTTTGAATACTGCCATGTTTAAATACAAAGTGTACAAAGGTATTCTTGGTTTATCTGTGAGATCTTACCAAAATGCATAGCAGTTTTGGGTCGTAACAATAAACAAAATTCCATACTATCACTGAATTATTGCAGAAAACGAAATAACTTTCACTCACTATACATACTAGTCAGTGGTCGGAATTAAAGGGCGACACAGAAAGAAAACTAGAACGATATACTAATATTTACGTATAGTGAGTTCAATGACCTATGTCCCCCATGGTTCTCTTCGAGGTAATTTCTAACCGAACTGTGTACACTAGCACCATTATGCAAGAAAATGCTCCAAGACAATTTGGCCAGCACGAAAGTTGATTATGTTCACAGCGCCTTGCTCCCATCACGTTCCTTCCTAAACAGATCTAGCTTAATCCTCTCACAAGTTGGATTGTATCTCTCTCACCACTCCATAAAACATCTTAATTCTCACATGTAACAGAAGGCATGAACACACTTTTTACTTCATCCAATTGTTACGACATCCTTGGTGGAATTACCCCAATGATAACATCAATATTGCAGCAGTCACTGTATGATTTCATTAAAGCTGAGTGGCACTGGGGCTTTAACTGATGAGAAACAAACACAAAAACACCGTAAATTGGTTGTGACAAAGATCCTGAAAAAGAAAAAAAATGTTCTCATATTCAAAGAATTAGCGTTGCTAGTGGTTCAGAATGTGCCCATTCAGCAGAAATACGAAACATTTCCTCTTTGATAAAATATCCATAAATAGGATGAAAGTATAAAGATGAAACATAATCGAGAAATCATATTATTGTGATGATCAGCTACAAAATAGTTTTTTTGATGTGTTTCAACTCGAAAGAACTGATTCATCGTCATTCATATTTTATTTCATTCAATAAAAATACTAAAAACATGGAGCCTGACCTTGAAGTCCAATGCTAACAGTGGATACAGTCATAAAGTAACATACAAAAAGCTGTTCTTAAAGGCAATAACCCAAATAACATTGCACTGGACATATTAATTGAGCACATTCCAAGCTACGATGACAAAAATATATGCACATCCAAATTTTCCCTACAACAAAACTTAACTCAAAACTGCCATAAAAAGCTAAAACCAAACTTCTTGATGTCTGCCAATATACAGCAAGGTCCAACCAAACATCAACTTCCAACAAACTTTGTTAACTTCTAATATAGTGCTGGATTCAAGCAAACTTCCAAACACTGGCCAAGGTAGAGTTCAAGCTGTTCAGCACAACCAAAGATAACCCCAATGAGGTCAATGACTTAACTTCACTTCAACAAAGCTGGACACTTGTTAGCACTCGGTCATAGAAAATCTAAACACAGAAACTGAAAAACCAACATGGAGCTAATGAGAAAATCATTCTATTCATATTCAGATTAAGAATGGTTGGAGCGGTCCCTCTATTAAAGGTTAGATCACAGTGTGTGCCTCTACATGGACCAGGGGAATTAGTAGCCTGGATGAAGTCGACCTTTTGTCCTGTACTCTGTGCATCAGTTAAACATGCAGATATTATGCAAATGAAGACACAGCTGAATTAAATGTGTCTACTTTCACAGCACCAAATGCCACATTTTCTTATGTAAATATTTATTCATTAAACTAACAGTTCTGATTAATAGTTGACAAACCGTGCTACAAATTTAGTCTCCTTGTAGGTGAGGATTTTTTTGAATCGGATGTAGTAATGTACTGAAGTGGTTGAAAAAGCATTACACTGACATGGCAATGGAAGTGCTATATCAGCACAGGCATGACATCTCCAGTATGGACCAGTGGACACAAAGGGAACATTAGTGTTGTCATGTCTCGCCACTTGGAATAATGATAGTGGGGCCTTGGCATATGTTCCCAACCAAACTACCATGAAACTACCTTTAGCAGAGGTCATTGGTGTTGGACGGTATGATATATGAGAACCAAACAAGTTCTGTAGGTTGTCATGGGCTTCTGTAGACTGGCATTGAAGAATTTTATTCCATCATTGACTATAGTGTAGGCCATCATGGGTTCTGTAAGGCATTACAGGGTATGTAAGGTCTCGTTGGGTTCTATAGGCCAAGATCATGAAGCAATATTTCGTTATGGCACTATTTGTAGGGCATCATTGGTTTCTGTAGGTCATGAAGTTATGCAGACAAAAGGATGGTAATTAGATTACTATAAAACCTACAACTTTCATGGATAATCGAAATATTCCATGACAGTGGATCATTAAAAGGGTTAAATAAGCAAGCCAATGTAATGGTCTTGGGAACAAATGCTATCATTTTGGTGTGGATTCTGACAATGATGATGACGAGGTACTCAATAATTGGCAGTCTGTCGTGTCTGTCTAACATAAAACTGATCCGTGGTTGTGAGTATATTAGATGTAACATGAAAAGGGGCCAAAAGAAGGGGGGAATTTTAAGTACAAATTTCATAAAACACCAATCAGGAATCAATAAACTAATGTCTAACCTAAAAATCTGTAGCATATTGTCCCAATAGACTGCATTAGGTAACTGAGTACGATGAACATATACAAAAGGGCCTGCTACAAAGTTATGAAACACCTTTGAGTTATTCCCTGAAGATGTGGCTACCTGCTCATGAATAAACTCTGTGAATGCCCTCAATCCAAGCATGACACCTCCTC
This sequence comes from Lepetodrilus ovalis, assembly GCA_032361185.1. Classification (NCBI taxonomy): domain Eukaryota; kingdom Metazoa; phylum Mollusca; class Gastropoda; order Lepetellida; family Lepetodrilidae; genus Lepetodrilus; species Lepetodrilus ovalis. The sequence continues at coordinate 12,201 of JAUTBQ010164823.1, read as the reverse complement.
ATTTACCTGGAGCTAGTAGGACCCATTGCATGTAGGACCGTCATCATCTGATACGCCCTCTGCGGTTCCAATGTCCCACATTTGGCTTTCAGTATTGGTTTAAATGCGAAGAACAAAGTAATGTGGGGTTTGCATGACAAGTTGGAGTTACTATACAGAAGGAAGTGTACACTCACCATGACCATGGCCAATACCAATGAAATTACACACAGGCATAGATCTGTGAATAAAATATGCACAGCTGGAATGGCCCACTTCAGATGGCATTGATGCGTGGACAATAAACAGCCGGTGGGTGCGTACATCGCTTGGCACTTCATTAACATCACCAATAGGCCTTTATTCATGGCTCTACCTTGGTTCAAATATATCTTACTAGCATCAATTGCATATTCTCAAATAGGGATCACATTTGATGATCTAGGCTTTTACATTAGTACCAATTTTCTGGGATTATTTTAATCATACACATTCTCATTAAATTATGTTTCCTCCTTCCTACACACACACGCATGCACGCACGCACACACGCACACAAAGCCAAAAGTTACCCTTCCCATAAATGTAATAAGAGGAAAATATCCAGATAACAATTGTCATGTACATATTTTTATTTATTTTTATCATAGAAACATTCTTAATTATAAGAAAGAAAGAAACTCAGTGAAGTGTCAGTCCAATTTACTGTACAAATCAGTTAGGAAGCATTTTGATGAGAGCATTGAATATTCATTGGCGTAATCCTGCGCGAAATATGGTTTTTATTACATCATGCTAAAAGCTTGTTTGACATCCTCTCAAATGAATGCACAGATACGTTCTCAAATGAATACATATTTGACATTTTTACTGACATGATGGTCAACAAGAAAAACGCGCTTAATGTACCATACTGAACACTTGATGATGTTAAAATGCATAAATATACATTTCAAGATATAAAATTACTAATTCATCTTTATTTTATATATTCAATTAATTTGTTTGACACATGGTTTAATTGCATATCACATTTAACACCATAGATCACTGAAAATCTAAGAAATAAAATAGAAATTGTTCCTTTAAAAGAAATCCCAGTAATTTAAATAAAGTCATATTTTAAATGGGATATGCAGATATTAAGATAAATCTACCATCTCAAACCTTGAAAAGATAAAAACGTCCCAAAGATAAAGATGTTAGGATATTATTCCCCTATATAAGCTCAAGCACCAAGATATTATGTTACTAACATGACTAAGGAAACCTGATATAATACATAATTATAGTCGTATATAATAGATAATTATAGTCGTATATTATACTAATTATTTCCCTGCTGTAATATAACTCAGGCTGACCAGCAGAGTAATGAGGACGGTCACCACAGCAAGGTGTTGTTCTACCACAGATCTATTGTTGTGTAATGTCATCCGTAAACAATACTTCTAAACATTTATGAAAATATACTACTAATTGGATTCATCTTTCAACGCTTAAAAGAATCGTGAACTCTAAAACATTATCTGTGTTAAGAAATATTTCTCGATATATCACAGAAGGTTTCCAGTTTTATAGCTGTACAAATGAACACTCTATTACATATCACACACATTAACTATCTGTGTCACTATTTAGCTATCATATCTTGTCACTTTTGTATTGTTTATTTTTCATGTATGTTGTACCTCACGTACCACCGTGGGTGGTTTCAGAGGAAATAAATTACGTCAAGTCACAGTAGTCCCACATATTATTTCTTTTATCAAATCTACCTTTCTTTATGTTTAATATTGTCTTCCTCTTTAATTAAATATCTTCTCTGGCATAGACATTAAAAATTGATTTAGTTTTTATATTTATGTTCAGAGAACAGCTGGGATATTTCAATGTGAATGAAATAGTTGCAATTTAATAGTAGGCAATACCACAATATATGTTTATCCAAGTATATAAGTAGTGGTAACCACCTGATAGCTTTGAGTGTAAACTGACGTATGAGTCCAGTGAAGCGGTGGGAGATATGACACATGATGTTAACTACTGACAGACTACTGGCAGACTACTGGCAGACTACATGACATGAGACTAACCAAGAACTAGCTAACACACTCGCCTGTCGATGGCCTGAATCCTTGGTTCTGATGAACTGGCACACCCTCAATGCTGCTTCCAGGCGACAAATCTTAGTCATATACTAGCTATTCCATACTACTTCTTCTGAAAGTAGTTGGACAAACATATTTATAGAAAATCAGTTTGCTCATATGTACAATGTATTTGCTGCTTTACTTTTGGTTTTCCTACAAAACACTAAGCAGTTCAAGACTAGTAAATGTATCAATATATAGTTCTATGCATTTTAGTGGAATGGCTGCCATAATTTATGCAGCACTTTACCGTGAAAGGCAATATGTCCTTTCCATGGACTCCCGGTTTTAGTCTATTTAGGATAACAAAGAACAGATATTGGTATAAAAAGGTCAAATACCTATATTGACATTGTAACATTTCCAAATCTCCGGTCCCAAATTAATTTTCTTTTACAAGAAACATAAAATCAAAAGTTCTACAAGATGAAACACCTTGATCAATACAATGGATACCTAGTTCTGTTTTAACATTCAGGAAACTGAAGCTAGAACATTGTACTGACTGATCTACGAGGTGTTAGTCAATGAACATCATGCAGAGCATATAGTTTGGGAAATTACCGTTAATTTCACGCTATCTATGTTAAGTCAGATGGCAGGTTAACTGGTGGCAGCTCACAAGTGCAAACATAGCTGAAATTCCCAGTCAGAATGTAATATATAAAACATGATCAAAATCTTGTTTGATCCGAAAGTTTGATTGTTAGAATGAAAGAAAACTGAGCAAAAAAATAACTACAAAGCAGGCAAAGAAAGCTGTGGTTCTGATGATCAAAGTATAGGTAACATTATCTGTCATTGATGACTAAATGCTAGGTAACACTATCTGTCTTGATGACTAAATGCTAGGTAACACTATCTATCAGTGTTGACCAAACTATAGGTAACACTGTAATATTATCTGTCACTGATAAAGATCTCCATCAATGTTACAAATGGCTTCAGGGCCTGTGGACTTCCTGAAAAGAAATACATTTCCAATGCAGTCGTATTTCCAACAGAAATAATCACTACAGAAGTATGCTAAAGTAGCCCAATGAGACCGGCATGCAAATACATTGGGATTATAAAGACATTAACACCAAAACAACATAGCCGGAAAGCACTTGCCATCCATTCATTATTGAATGTTTCAAAATTAACTCCAATTTTCCATTCAATTCATTACTATCTTGGCATTTCGTTCAATCAACACGTTCTCAAGTACTGGAGCTGATGTCAAGTAGTGCCCACTGTCAGAAAAATAACCTGCCGTACATCATAAGACTGTAACACCGTAACACCTCCACTGTACATTACCAGCACTCGCTAAGCCTGATATTCCATCTCTTTAACTCAGTGCACCTCGGTCTCATGAAATGTTCTTATTGTAAGCCATGCATATACTCTGGCAGGATGGACATAAACCTTGATTTGTGCCAGTCCTAGCAATACGACCCTCTTGTGAAATGAGGCCCAGTTTATACTCAGCAATGATTCTATGAGCCCATCAATAATATATTCATTACACAATCTTTTATAAAACGTAAAACAATACAGCAACATTTTAGCTTGCAAACAGCCCCCCAAGGCATAATTTAACACATTGTTTATATTTTGCCATGTAATAGTTGTCAGTTTTAAACCATGTCATGTAGTGCTAGATGTGAATTATCTTAGCTTGTTTTCTGTTTAGTGATAATTATTACTCTGTTTTCTGTTTAATGATAATTATTACTCAGTATCAAGGAAATTAAGTAGTGTCTACGAAACCCAACCAGGTGCTGAGATGAACAGAAATCTACATAACTACGTAACACGTTAGCCAAATGTTTACTAGTTCATAAACAAGAACGAACATAGTCATCCAATGGGTATACAAGAAAAACAATATCCGAATGAGAAAAAGTGTATTTTGATGCCTGTAACCAGACATGTCCTTATCGAGACTAATACCAGCACTGAAAGAGATTTACACTGAAGCCACAACCCATCAATTAACCACAACACCCAATCAATTACCGCCCAGTGCATGGAACTTATTCTCATCGACCTTGACAAAAGGGACATAACTGATACTCTGCGTCACATGAAAGACCACACTAGCAATTACCAGCAGATCTACTAGCAGTTGAGCCAGTGTCCCTGCTATTTAGCTATCTATTTCCAGTGTTGCTGGCTTCATTACACCACAACTACATCAGTAATTGACATTCATGGTGAAGTAAGACCGGGAGCTGGAACAAAAACATCACCAAATAACATTTTCTTTCTTAATACATATGAAGATATCTTGACAATAAAACTTCATTAAGAAGAATGCAAACTTTAAATTCAGATAATCAAATATTAAGTGAAGAATGGTTTTATTTGTCTACAAGTATTTTTTAATTAACTCTAAAAGAATTTGAGCAGATTTGTTTGATGTCATTCACATGCAGTTTGTGATGTTAGGATGTTCATCTGGTCACAAACTCGAGTCTCCTGAGGCTGGCCAGTCGGTACTCAAAGTAAAATATCACTAATTACATCTGACCATGAAAACTAACTACTGTAACCAAAGGAGCGTGACTTGAGATTAACTCTCCCAAATATCATACAATAATACCATACCATCCTCAACACAACCGTATGCCGATATCCTCATAATGCCACAACATGACATTCCTTCTTATATTTCCTCATTTAAAATCATCTTGTGATGTCGGCAGTGTTTAACTTTCAATATATGCAAGTGTTTTACTTATTAAATATGTGGAAGAGTTTTACTTTTAACATGTGAAAGCATTTTACCTTTAATATATGGCAGTGGTTTCCTTTCAATATGTGGAAGTGTTTTACTTTCAATATACTAGTTGCAGTTTTTTTAATACATGTTAAGTTTTATTGTCAATATGTGGCAGTATTTTACTTTCAGTATATGACAATGAGAAAACCCACAGCTCTTCTAGAGATGTAGGAGGCTAGAGAGAGATCACCTGACTACCAAGGGTCAATGGGAATTCATTAATTAAAGCTGATCTGTGGATATTTTGGTGAAATTACTATAACATAATAAATCAAGATGAATCACAATTCATGTTATGAATGTATATCTGTCATAGGTGGTAATTTATCAAGATTGTTTATTTTCATTAGTAAAATAATCTATAATCATTATTCGGCTGACATAATCAAAAAGAGAATGTGTCATAGAATAATGACATGAAAAACTAAAAAATAAAAGTGAAGAATTAATATTACAGATGAAAGCGAAATCTGTCCAATTTGTTGAAGTTCTGAAGCTGATGAATTTCAAACAATTCATCAAGTTTATTCAAGTATATCTTGTTGCACATTAATTTGCCTTTTATTAAACTTTAAAAATAAAATAATATTCATTAATTGTTGGATATTTCAGATCATTATCACATTTCAAGTTTAATGTACGGTATGTGTTGTAGTTTTCATTTTCAATTTACGGATACAAAGAAGTATGAGGTATCACATTACAACACTTTATTCCTAGCACATCTGTGGATGGTTTGCTAATTGAGTTACAAATCATCAGTCTATATATAGATGACAGGTGAGAAACTTTCTTATCATTCGAGTTCTGAGTTTATTGGAGCATGAAACAGAACAATAATTGGTACATATGGGAAATCTTCGCAAAGCCAAGTTAATTCTAAAAACATCAGGGATAAATGATTTCACAGTAATTATTACAACGTATATAAAAACATTTCAAATTGTTGGCTTTTGCTTTTCAAACTTCTCACCAATTTCTCACAAGATTACGAAACTTTTTTATAAATAGTGATGTCAAAATATTCAATATTGGAACATACAACTGATAGCATAATAACAATTCCCATTTAATTTAGTAACTGCTCCATTGGGTGCTTTTGCAGAAGTTGAGACCAAACAAATAATTACTTTTAGAACAATCGTGTTTTAACGGAGCGATATAGATACATAACTAAATGAGATTGTATTCCCAACAGATACATCAACAATTTCAGCAGCATATGCCAATCAAGTTCCCACTATAAACTTTCCTCTAAAAGTATTGGATCCATGCAGGTAAAACCGGGGCGATGGAATTAGCTAATTAGTGACACAGTCACAACAGACTGGAGACAAATCTGCGACTACTGCGAGTGTATCGCGGCTAGATACCCTATCAGTGGTGCCACATCCTGCAGCGTAGAGATACTGACAGTATCCACCGTATCTAGACAAGTCTGGGTCCAATAACATGGAGATCTACGCCAACAGTTATGCCTGTGAATACATCTCCATTGCATTACAGTGAACCGTGATGCTCTCACGTCCCTCAGATAACACGTGTATATGGCAGTCATAATGTTCAATACTTGATAAGAACCTTCTGTGTGAAACAATAGTAATGCTTTATTTACTGCCTTACATAAAGGTCTGCGATTTTGTAATGAAACCTAGTTTTGTTATACTGTATCTTTCATCTCAATAAAACACAGAGTATCGGCTCAAAACAGCAAGGACATGGCATTATAACTAATACCTTGGTGTCAAAACCGTTTGGAATTCTCTCTCTGTAAGTACATGTTAACCAGAGTATCTATCACAATGCTCCTGTATCCACTAAGAGCCAATAGCACACTCTTGTATCTATCTACTAGTACAGTATGTCAGTGGTATCTACAATAGTGTTCTTAATGGACATAAAAGCATCATGAAACATTACCATGAGTTAGTTGACACTAGTCTGGTAACAGAAAAGATGTCCAATTGATAGGATGGTTGAATTGGGGTTTACATCCATTTTAAAGATTCCTGTACTTGCATCATCAATGGCACGTGTTGTATGCACACACTATATATCCCTTGTACGAGGCCAGATTTCCACTGGCTGGCAGCAAAGAATGGCCGATATATTTAAGGCATGCACACAAGGGCATTGCTGATATCACCTTGTGCCTGCCAGGGTGTTTCATTACAGGGAGTCTCGGTGTTCATGCCAAAACCCAAGATTTCCCAATGGAAATACTGATTAGCATATGCAGGTGCACAAATACATAATTAATGTCAAATTAAAAGGTAAAAAACCACTATATAATATTTTTTAAAATAACTACCTTATCAGAAATCAGGCACGAATAAATATCTGTTAGCAACAGCTAGAGTTACTATCATAACATTTTTAACTTTCTGTCGTGATTTGTTTGTAATTGATGTATTTGAGTGAAGTGTTGTATAAGGTGTATAGTTGCATATGGTTGCTCTTAGTGTTGATCTTATTCATTCACGGAACAGTTTTATCTCATGCTGTATTATCTGAAAATCTACCATAAGACCAGACAATTGGAACTTCTCCTACCAACAGAAGACAGGACCACATTTAGATTCCTAATAAGGTCATACCATATTTACACGCCTGAACGAACTGGTGAAATGAGGTACTGTCGGGTCATAGACAGTGGTGAATATAACAATGAGATACGGCTGGATATATCACAGTCAATCATGCTGCGGCATCGTGGAGAAGAAAACGTCATTGACAACAGCAGACCATGACACAGTCTGGGTGATAACACTGAATAGCTTCTGTCTAGCAAATAAAACACATTCCAAGTCCCATGTTTGGCAGATAAAACAGAATAATCTCCAATATCTTTAGCAAATTGGTCGGTGGGTAATCTTCAATCTGATGTTATAAAAAACATGTTGGTCAATGTCTTGTCTGCAAACATACATAACTCGCTGATATACAAAAGTAGTTATCAACACATACAAGAAAGGTAGGAAGATTTAATGAATTACATATACTGAACCAGAAAGGTTGGCAGCTTTTTCAAACAGTGTCTACTTGTACATCTTATTATTAAAAAATATTTATTTTTGCGTAATGCAGTAACCAGGAGATACTGTCGCACCAGAGAAATGATTACAAAACCAATTCGTTAACTTCCGAACTTCCGGTGTGTACGATGGTTTGGCACTTAAACAGATTTATGGTCAATCCAGTAAATTGTACCTGCAATTGTAGTAAGTTTGAAGTGGATATTAAATCTTTTAAGGACTCCAACATGAAAAAATTTGTGAATTTTGATTTTCTTATATAGGCCAACAACGTGGAATGCCTCAAAATTATCGTAATGAAACATTACGGAGGTTCCTGCCTGATCAGAGCATTTGTGATAATGCTAACAACTTTAATGTTCATTTTACAGTGGGATGTGAGCAACAAACTGTACAAGGTTCAGACTGATCACTTTCGGTTAGGCCACGTGTCACGACTCTGAAGAAGATCATGAATTAGTAACGTCATTAAGACGACGAGACAACATTGGTTTCAGAATGTACACCATTTGGCTACTGATTTTAAGCAGGGCATTGATATGAGAATCAATCCGCAAACTGTCAGAAATATGTTACATGCTTAGAGTGCAGTGGTTGGTGTGCCTTTAACGCAATGTAATATGGCCGAGCCAAATCCACCATCAATGGTGAATAGCATAAATGGAAACAAACATTATTCACAGTTGAATCTTGATTTAATGTTCAATTTGCCGACCGAATGCTCATATTTTGGCATATTTTGCGTCTGCTATAGTGCCGATAACGTCACACAGCGTGCCACTTTGACATAAATATATAAATAATAAAAGAAAATAATAGAATTGATTAAAAAAATTAATAGACAAATCATATTGAAAAGATTTCTCCATTTATAATTGAGGAATGGAAATATTGACCTATTTAATAGGGTTTTATGATGTCAATGAAAGATGTCTTATTAAAACATAGCATACATCAATACATTAGCTAAAGAATCAACCTAATTTTGTGAATTAATTCTGTTTCAGCCAGAACAATCATACATTGAAATCCTTTGATTTATGGGTACCACTGACAATTCAAATAGCATTCTGACACCACTTTAAACCTACTTAGGAAATCAATACAATGGCTGGATGTGGCAGCCTTAGGAACACACTACAAGTCAACTTTACTAATTTAAACTGTGTTAAATAGTGAAATAGTCACAACTACACCAAACATACCAGCAGAACTTTGTCTTATGGTGTAATCTGTAAACAATAGTATCCTGGACTTTGATTAGAAAAAGACTGAAATGGTGCCTTCATAATTGTGTCCACTTGTGTTCGATTTTTGTTTACATTTTAGTTTTAATTGTCCAAGCACAGTTTAGCTGTTGCTGATGAATTTTTCCAACATACAGTGTCCCCTCGATATAACGCTGAAGTTGGAGTCCATGACATATACCACCCGCCTTATAGCACCCACCTTATAAGATAGTACACGTAATTAAGAAAAATGAAAATGGGATCCACGTCTGACCCCGCCTTATATCCGAATCCGCGGTGGATCAAACCGTGTTATATCGAGGGGACACTGTATTTCATAAATATACATGTAATAAAATCATTTCTCTAAATTTTCTTACAAGGACAATAATGCAGCATGTCAGAGACAACAACTTCAGCATCTTTAAAAAGATATTTGCCTCGACATAATAGAATAAACACAACCATTATCTGGCCATTGACATCATGAAATATCACTTTTTTATTGTTAGGAACGCACATAGCTTCATGTCTGAACACTGAATATTCCATGCAAACAATACATCAAATGCTGGGTCTGCTTATACAATAACTCAGAATGCTCTATCATCCATCCGAAATGTCCATTTGATAATCGTCGCAATCAATCAGTAGCTTTTTAAAGTCACATATGACAGAGAGCAGAGAATTGTAAATGACACCATGACAAAACGATGAGGATTTACCATTCTATAGAGCTTGGCCTACTACAGATTGGTCATAAGAACATTTTGACAGATTGAAATGGAGTGTATCCTTGAAACACTGAGAAAATCAATGTATTAATATAAAGGTTTCATAACCAGTGTTTGAAATAGAGGGGGTCCTGGGGGTCATTTGAAAATCTGCAATGTTATCTGTATCTATGGGAGCCTACTGGAAACTGCAGATTTGACCACCATTAACATCCGGCCTATGGAGGATGACACTCTCATTATCTTCTGAATTTCTAACACTGATAATAATATGACAATATTAAAAAAATATGTTTCCGTTAATCTGTCAAACATATCAATATAACTGCATATTGCCAAACATTTATAAGGTATTAAAATCACACAAACTGAAAATAATTGGCAATTACTAGTAATCATTTCTTTGATTATTGTTTGACATTTACTGTAACTATTGGTAACATAGACTAGCACAAATTTTACAAGTACTGTCCAGAAATTAGGGCAACTTAACATAGCTAAATCTGTACATGCAGACAGTGACGATCCTAAATAGAAACATCTAAGGATGAGTAGTCTGTTGGAAAGTAGTACATACATTAAAAGAGGCTGTATGGTTGTAAAACAACAGGTATCCGTCTACCTCAAGCTAATTCTAACATTCTAAATAATACATTGTACTTTGATTGAAGAATGACATAAACACATGTACTTTACTGAAGAATTACAAAAACAGCTTTTACGTAATACATGTAGTTCTCTTGCACCTAAATCTAGTCAAACATAATACCAAGAGACAAATAGAATACATCTCTACCTATCATGCTTATCATATAAACTGTAGCTTGTTTTATTTTCTACTGTCATATACCATGCCTCTCCTTATCACGGAAACCACATCTATCAAACATACGATGTCTATCTCTAACATGGAAGTCACATCACTACCTATAAAACAAACCAAGTATCTCGATACCAGAGAACCCAAGTCTCTTCCATCATAGAAACCCTGTCTATTTCAATTGATTGCATCTAAAAATAAATAAACATTATGAAAACTGAAGACAATCCCCAGGTAATCCCGACTGGCAGTAGCTCTCTGTGTTTCTCTGTATTCTCCGCTAGCCATTGGCTCCTGATGACAGTGTCCCAGGGCACCCGGCCCGGGCTTCCATGCTATAAATACTCTTCCAGAATCCCCTAAAGGGACACAAAATGCCTTTGATGACAGTCTACACAATAAAAGGCAGCTGATAGGAATTTTAAAACCACATTCACTTGAAGGGTTATGTCAAAATATCACAGACGAGATCATAGCTTACGACTCTTACACGTCCAACGTTAGAAAGTGACAGAAAAAAAGCCAGGATTTTAAAATAATGACATTCTGTATGTCGATCTGATCAGAGAGCAATATTCATAAATCTGGCGCTGAGAGAGTAAAACCTTTTTGAATACAATTTCATAATGAAGCTCAATATTTATATTGGGTCGTGTAAACAAAACTTTGAGTTGAGGATAAAATTGTACTCAGAAAGTTTTGTTCTACAATTCTCTGAATGTGTCAAAATGATCAAGTAAGGTAAATCATAAAATGTTAAAGTCACTGAACATTAGCGAATAATGGATTATCGACCTATTACTGTCAAAAAATTTCAACCAGCTCATCCATAATTAGAAATTAGTTTTAGTGATTTATTCAACATCAAGTGAATTTATAATAAATTGCCATTGTGTGACATTGTTGGTAACAAATATTATCATCAATAACTAATTACATATATGTAAATAGAGGTCTACAGTAAATACCTCGGCCTGAAAACAGGAAGTTCTATTACCACTACACCAGTCCATTCGATAAACTGCATACCGGTAGGTAAATAACTCTTAAAGATCTAAACAACAACAGTCTATTTTTGTTGATAAATAGGTCATACGTACTATATTGGTAATCCAATTAGTTTGCTCTTTAAAAAATTACTTTGTGAAGTGGTAATGCCTAAATTTAGTGCCAACTTATGTTATTCATATCTAGTATATCGATATATTTTATCACATGTTTGTTTTGTGATTTATTTGTTTTGGAAACTGATGGTATTATACAAGTAAATTATACACATGTACAACAGAAGTGACGGGAATATTGAAAGGCCTACACACTTACCTCTATGGAATATTAGTTTGATTGAATTATTGCTTAACGTCGCAGCGGGAATATCTCACACATAGGCGACGACTAAAAATCCACGTAATCCAATGACAAATTACCAATTAGACGAGCAAGAACATGAAAGAAGCATGAACAAAACCATGCCAACAAAA
>JAUTBQ010164822.1:0-75575 GCA_032361185.1 Lepetodrilus ovalis | reverse complement strand
TAAACACATAGGCACATAGGCACATAGGGGCATAGGCTTCCTTTGGGGCGAGGTTAAACACATAGACACATAGACACGGCATGGGACTTTGGTTTTAGGGCGGGTTAAATACATTGACGCCGCATGGTGATTATGTAGTTTGGTGTATGCTGTTAGCGCAGCTTGGTTTTTATTTTTTCTTCTTGAAGGCAGCGACTCCGTCATCCAAAAATTTCTTGTAGGCTTTTACATCTGGTGTGTATGGTACTGGTGTGTTGAGAACAGTTAGTCCGTCATTATCCATCAAGACGTAGTATGGCTGAGAACTTTTGTCAAAATTGTTGACTTCAAAAGCAGCCCATTTGCTACCGACCGTGCGGAGTTTTTGTCCGTTGTTTCGGTCGAGTAAGAAATCTTGTTTGTCATCAGGGAATAGCCTTTTTTTGTCATCGACATATAGGGACACGACTACATAGTTGTTTTGCAGATGCTCCAAGATGCTTGGGTCGTTCCAGACATTTTCTTCCATTTTACGACAGTTGACACAGCCATAACCTGTGAAGTCTACAAAAACCGGCTTGCCTACTTGTTTGGCGTAAGCGACTCCTTCATCAAAATCTTTGAAGCAATTCAAATCATAAGGACAGCCTTTGTCTTTGCCATCAGCAGCTTTTGCTCCAAAGTAGTTGTAGTTTACTGGTGGTGCTAGACCACTTAGTAAGTTCATGGATTGGTAGTTGTATAGCCCTTTGGCCATATAGCCTACAAATAGTAGCGACAATACGCCTAACGCTATTCTAAACATTCCCGGACGTTTTTTGCTTTCATTCTTGAAGTGATAGACACCTAAATGGTACAAGCCTAAAGCAGCAAAAATCAATATCCATAGCACCATAAATAACTCAAACTTCAAAATACCCCAATGCTTTACCATGTCCGCTACGGATAAGAATTTTAGCGCAAGTGCTAATTCCAAAAATCCTAAAGTCACTTTGACATTGTTCATCCAAGAACCGGACTTCGGTAGGTTGTTGAGCCAGGCCGGAAACATCGCAAAAAGTGTAAAGGGCAAAGCCAAGGCCAATGAGAAACCAAACATGCCAATTAGTGGTCGTATTGGAATAATCCCAAATAATGCTCCCGATCCGGAAGCTGACTGCACCAACAAGCTGCCAATAATCGGTCCCGTACAGGAAAATGACACGATTGCTAAGGTAAAGGCCATAAAGAATATGCCGATTAACCCACCACGGTCGGCAGCTTTATCGGATTTGTTGGCCCAAGAGCTAGGTAGAGTAATCTCAAAAACACCAAAGAAAGAGATGGCAAAAACGACAAATAGTATGAAGAAAGCAACATTCATGTACACATTCGTAGCCATATCATTAAGAATCGTCGGGCCAAAGATACTGGTCAAGATAGTACCCATACTGACATAGATAAATATTATCGATAACCCATATATAATGGCATCTCGAATTCCTTTTTTTCGGTCGGTACCCCCTTTGGTAAAGTAACTCACAGTCAAAGGAATCAACGGGAATACACATGGTGTCAACAAGGCAAATAAACCACCTGCTAATCCCAAAAAGAATACCCACCAAAGAGAACTATTGCTTTTTGTCGCAATGTGTTTAATGTCTCTCTTGGTGTCGAAGTACCCTTTGAAGTGGGGGCTATTTTCGGCATCATATGTCTTGAGTGCAGCGCTGGATTGGCCGTCCAAAAAAACAGTAAAATCCAATTGTTGATTCATGCATTTGGCATCATCACAAGTCATGTAATCGATATACCCTTTGACCGGCTGGCTGGGGTCTTTGATAGAGACTCTTTGGGTAAAAGTCGCATCGTGCTTGAATTTGCCGACTTCCATCTCAAATACCTTATCGAATTTTTTGACCATGTTTTTACTCTCCTTGGCGATACCTTTAGCGGTTGCATTTTCTTTGTCAAAGGTAAAAACTGTCGGTAGAGGGCCATCTTCAGGGATTGTTTGCGAGTAAAGCCCCCAATGATCCCTGATCGTAGCTTTAAAGATGATGTCGTATTCTTTAGCACTTATTTTTTTGGCCGACCAAGCCCACTGGACAGGAAGGTCGGGGTTTTGTTTTGGTGTGGCTTGTTGGGTGTTGGCCGGAGTGGATGATGGTGCCGGTACAGGAGGGGGGATGGTCTTTGATTTTTTAGGTGTTATTTTTGTTGTCTTTTTGACTGTCTTCTTTTTGGGGGGCTTAGGTGTCGGCCTTGGTGCCTTTTTTACTTTTTTAGGAGTTGGTGTTGTTTCTTTTTTGGTTGGCTTAACTTTCTTCTTGGTAGGTGTAATGACCTGGGGAGCTTGTTTGGCAGGCTTTGGGGAGAAGGAGAAATCCACATCTGTAGGAGGTAAGCAAGTCTTGTCATCACAGGTCATAAAGTTGAGATACCCCGTGATGGGCTTCGTGAAGTCATTGACCTTTATCTTTTGGGTAAAAATACCATCTTCTACAAACTTGGTAATCTCGATGCCAAACACCTTGTCAAAGCCGGTTTTCTTGTGGCCGGATTCGGTGACTTTGCCGATTCGGGTATAGTGGCTACCATCTTCAAATTCAAAAGTAGTAGGCACAGGCCCTTCTCCTTCAATATGTTGTGAATAGACGGCCCAGCCTTTATCGATTTTGGCATGGAATATCAAGTTATATTCGTTTCCGCCTAACTGTTTTACTTCAAAACTCCAGTGCACCGGCTTTTGAGCAGAGAGCGCTAAGGTGAAAAACAGAAAAATTGCTGTGAAGCTTAATGTGAATTTTTGCATGTTAGTTTCCGATTTGTCAATGATTTGCTTACGCAAATATAGTTTCTTTGTTTGAAATCTAATGTGATTTGCGTCGCAGATTACTAAACGTCCGCACAAAATAATAAGTATTTGTCAAATGATGTCACACCACTACTATCGTGAAGGAGACAATAATAGCTTTCTCAAGGCTAGATAGTGCATGTGCGTTCAGGTTTTTTAGACAAAAAGACTGCCCTAAATGGTTGTTTCTGCACATGCTTGCACAAATATAGTGAAAATTACAATCACTCATCAAATACCACAACTTTCAAATCGTCTATCGCAGCTTCGCTATGTTCTGAATGGATACCAAAAAAAAGCCATACCGCATCGAATGGTTCTTGGGGGATTCTGCTGTCTAGGCGTATGGTTTTGATTTCATTGTGTTCAAATAAGTAGCCTATTCGGATATAATTGGTTTTTACCTTTTGACCTTTGTACCAGTATTGGAGTACAAATTGGTGGGAGCTCCAATTATTCTTTTCTTTGGCACGAAGCTGCCCTTTGAAACTGGCGCGTAGCCATTTTTTGTCTTTGGGGACATTCAGTTTTATTCTTGGGAACTTGGGGCCATTCTGGCTTACGCAAAAACTATGTTTTCCCGTAAGGGGACGGTCAGAACACAGACCAATAGTATCCTGCTCAAAGTCATTAAAATAAATCTCTTTTGGAGATTGGATGGGATGGTCGTAGTAGTCTTTGTTGTCAAAGAGAGCTTTGTGGTCAATGTTGGATTTGGTGCGTAAAAAGACCTTGCGGAAATAATATCTATTCATGCGGGCCGGATCCATTTGACCGCCATAATGTGCTTGATAAGTCATCCAGAAATTGTAATAGGTTGTAAATAAAATAAAACCTAAGAAAATCATTTTTATCCATTGTTTTTTAGTTAGAATATATTCTGCGAAAGCAGTGAGTGGAAAAGCCAGCAATACATATAGTTGTACGACTCCTCGCTGGCTTATTGATCCACCATACCACCACACTTGCCAAGAAAAAACAATGTACATGAAAAGCAAACTATATAGAAAAATAGGGAAGAAGAGTGCCTTGCGGCGAAATAAAATCACAAATCCGGGAATAATCAAAGACATAACCGGTGTATAAACCCACCACCCCTTTTTATAGGTGAAAATACAGTTGTAAAAATGGGGATTTAGGAAGTCAAAGCCTTGATCTTCGTAGGTGTAATACAGCCACTGGCCAGTCGAATACTTCCAGTATATAATCTGTATAAACCCTGTTAGTATAACCACCATCGTTGCCAGACCAATATGTCCAAGTTTAGACCGTAAAAATTGAAGACGGTCTTTTAGTTGTTGGCGGCTTCCGACTTTCCAAAACAGGGGAAGGAGAATGGCGATTATCTCTGTCGGGCGTATCAGTATCATCAGCCCTACAATCAATCCAATACCTAGAATGTTACTTGTCTTGGGTGCTCGATAGTATTTTTCCGTAAGGAGAAGAAGCAGGGCGTAGATCGTAAACAAATGGTTGTGCGTGTAGCTGCTTTCAATGGTGTTTTGGTTGAGATAATTTGTTCCGAAATATATAACCAATAGCACAACGGTGACAGCTGAATCTTTGAAATATCGAATCAGTAGCTTGCGCAAAAACCAAAAGCCCAGAATGTTTATAAATAGTCCCCATAACCCGATGGCCAGTTGGTAAGGATAGGAAAATCCATCTGCCGGATAGCCAAGTGGAGCCGCTACAGCATGGGCAATCAAAAAAACAGGTGTGAATAGAATGGCTTGACCTATAGCGTACTTGGTAATCTTTTGCCCGTTGGGTGCCGGGAAGGCTTCAAAACCATTGTTATATTCCTTAGTTTTTTGCTCGGTCTTGGACATGTCCTTTAGGTCGTGATAGATAAAGGCTGAAGGCAAATAGGCATAATATCCGGCCGCATCCCATGATATGATGGCTTCACTACCCGGTTTCTCCCATTTAGGATAGAAGAACAACCCAATAAGAATAATCCCAAGAGTGACCAACCAAAAAGCAGCGAGTGAAGATTGGAATGTTTTCATGATTATTTTTTTCTCTTTAGTAGCCAGCAATGGTTTTTAAACTGTTTTATCCGCTTAAATGAAGCATCTAATTGATCAATATCCGCTTCAAAGACGTAGTAGTACACTGCTTGGGTGTTGGGATTAATTCTTTTATCATATGGATAGAGTGTTAGATTTTGCATTTTGCCGGTATGGACATAAAAGTCAAACGAAGGATAAAACACCCAATTGGTTTTCAATCGGATGGTATCATTTTCTTGGCCGTTTAGATACTTGTAGACTTCCAGCGTGTTGGCATCAAACCACCAGTCTCTCACTGATGAGCGTTGTACGGTTCGACTCAAGTGCCAAAACATAAATAAAGGTAGAATCAGGGCGATGACCCAAGCACCCTTTTTCGGTAGAATCGAATCCATGATGCTTAACATGGCAACCAGCACAAAGCTAAGTGTCGGATAGAGAAATAGTGCCGTACGGTTTATTAAATTCGGCGTGTCTAAAATCAAAGATTGCATACTTATAATAAAAATCGTAAGACCTAAAAGGCCAAAACTTAAAATCAATGGGCTAGTCAAAAAAAACTGTTTCCAACCATTTTTTTTGACTTGAAAAATGATGATCAACAATCCAACGAATAGTAATGATATACTCAAAACAGTGATGACGTTAGGTGTGATTTTGTCTAACCCGGCGTTGCCGTTAACCCAGTTGCGAGATAGAGACAACAAGGTGTCCTGATAAAAACCTTGGGATTCCCAAAAAACGAACTGATTGCTAGATGTCATCTTGGTTATTGGAGAAAAGATTATCGCCAAGTAGCCTAAGCCACTGACTACTTGTAAGGCGATGTGGCTCCGACGTCTCTCTTTGCTTGATAAGAAATATAGAAAACACAGTCCCGAAATGGCAAGCCAAGCCGGCAAGAGCGTGAAGTTGGCATAGCTCGCCAATAGGACTAAGAAATAGGCTTTCCAAATGTCTTTGTCTTGGTGCTTAGAATAGCCACTAAATAAATAGCTGGCGCCAAGCGTGAATAAGCTTGTGGCTAAAGCATAACCACGACATAAACCGAAGAAGTCCAGCAGGTAGCCATTGGCCACAAATAGAGATGTCGCAGCAATGACCAATAGGCTGTCCATTGTTACGCTTGTTTTGATGAATCGAAAAACACCCCAAGCAAATAACCAAAATCCGATAAGATTGGGAAGTCGTACCACCCATTGGTCAGTACCCAAAAAATGGACGAAAAATTTGACCAAAAGCGTATTAAGAATATGATTGTTGGGCCAATTATCCGGAAACATCATGATGTCCCAAACAGAATATCCGATGTATTTTACGGTTGTAGCAGACTCGTCATGAGTAATTGGGACATTAATAATTTTATACAAAATCAGCGAGCTTAGAAAGCCCATAATCATCCAGAAAATAATTGTGTTAACTGTTTTGCGCTTCATTCAAGAAATAATCGGTTGGTAGATTGCCGGTAAAGATACACAAAATAGCCCTTGTCGAGAGACAAGGGCTAGAAGATTGATTAGAAATCAACATCAAACTTACTCATTTGGCTATTCGGGTAATTCCATATTCTGTTGGGCTTCTTGTCCCAAGTATTGCGGAAGCTCCATACCGGCCAAGTTGAATAAATCATTTAAAGGTGGTACCGCTTTGTACATGCCGGAGATGAAGTCGGCTGTGGAACCAGCACCACCATTTCCACTTCCACCATCCCAAACAGTCACTTTGTCAATTTTGATGTTTTTGATGGCTTCGACTTGCTTTTCGACCAATTCCGGCAACTGATCGGCAATCAACATTAAGATGGCATCTTTGGCACTTCCGCCTGCGGCATCAACCATTTTCTTAAAACCTTCGGCCTGCTTAGACATGACTTCAAAAAGACCACGAGCTTCAGCTTCTTTTTTCAAAAATATGGCGTCGGCTTCACCTTTAGCAATACGTCGGGTTTCTTCAGCTTGGGCTTCTGCGTCAATTTCAATTTTTGACTTTTCAATATTTGCTTTGACGATAATGTCGGCCTTTTTGGTGGCTAGATCTCGGAGAGCACGTGCTTCTTCGGCCTTTTGTTCGGCAGCATAAGCTTCTTCGAGTGTCAATGCCTTTTGCACCTTTTGGGCGGCAATAGCGATACGTTCAGCTTCAGCTTCTTTCTCTTTTCGTAAGGCATTGGATTGTGCGATTTTGATTTGGGCCAAATTTTGGCCTTCGGTGGCTTCCGCTTGGGCACTAGCTTCTCCGACCCGAGCGAGTGCTTCGGCTTCCGCAATGGCCACACGCTGGGCTTGGAGTGCTGTCGCTTCTCCAATAGCACCATCTCTATTTTGCTCCGCCACAATCTTTTTGGCCACGTTGGCTGCTTCGGCTTCGGCTTGTGCCTCCCCAATTTCAGCTTTTGAGTTGGCTTCAGATACCGCAATCCGTTGAGATTGAAGGGCTTCGGCTTCTCCGATAGAGCCATCTCTATTTTTTTCGGCAACGACACGCTTGGCAGCATTAATTGCTTGAGCAGCAGCCTCTTTACCTAATGCAGTGATATAACCTGATTCGTCTTGAATGTCTGTAATGTTGACATTGATTAGCAAAAGCCCAATCTTTTTGAGCTCAATACCTACGTTGGAAGCGACGTTGGCCAAGAATTTATCCCGGTCAGAATTAATCTCTTCAATGTCCATCGTTGCGACAACTAACCGTAATTGGCCAAAGATAATGTCTTTGGCAATATCCCGAATCTCTTCGTTGGTTTTGCCCAACAGACGCTCTGCAGCGTTGATCATCACTCCCTCTTCGGTTGATATCGCAACCGTAAATCTAGACGGTACGTTTACTCGAATATTTTGGCGACTCAAAGCACCTTCCAAGTTGACATCAATCGAAATAGGCGACAAATCCAAATACTGATAGTCTTGTACAATTGGCCAAACAAGCGCGGCACCTCCTGCCAAACACTTGGCAGAGCCACTCCCTGTTTTTCCATAAATAACCAATAACTTGTCAGATGGACAACGTTTGTAGCGAGTGATAAAGAAGGCTAATAAGCTCAAGGCTAGAAAACCAAATAATCCTAAAATAGTAAGCCATGCATTCATGATTTTTAATTTTTAAAGTGAATAATAGATACAGTCTGTTACCCTGTCAGTAAGCTCGCTGACCACGGTAATTGATTGAATTACAGTGTGTTGTAATTGTGTAATGATAAATAGAAAGATATTCGTCTATTGAATTCTAGACCAGGTTTGGGAGGTGGTCTTTCTATTTGTAAGGTCGATTACATTTCTTCTTTTTTTTCGACGACAAGTATGTTGTCGGGTAATATGTCTAGGACATGAACTTTCTCTCCAGTCGATATTTTGTTGCCATCAGTGACGGCATCCATTTCTCGAATGGCTTGCGCAATAATAATTTGTATTTTTCCTTTGCCGCGGCGCTCTTGGGGAATGGGTAAATATACTTCCCCACTTTTGCCAATCGCCAAACTCAAATCTTCGGTGCCCACTTCTGTCAATGTAGCCATCTTGAAAAGTACCCACGCCACAAAAAATAAGGCCGATAATCCAAATGCTAATCCCACTAATATTGCCCAATAGATTGACATGCCGGCATTGAGTACTAATATGCCACCCCAACTGAAAAAGGTGAAAAAAGCGACAATGCTCCTTACGGAAAAAATCCTAAAATCAGCATCCATCCCAAAGTGGCTATCTCCATCTACATCTCCATCGACATCAAAGTCTCCATCAAAATCAATATCTCCATCTATATCGCTTGCGCCATCCATCCCTATAAAGGTCAAGACTGTCTGCAACACAAATATAATCGTCGAGATAATCGCTAGAGACCAAAAGAATTGTTCTCCGCTATTTAATTGACTCCACCATTCATCTGAAAATATTGTGGTCATAACCGTTCATTTATGGAACAATAATAGCCTTTTTTGCCCTTTTTTGGGCGATTTTACCCCCAAATGCCGTTTTTATCGGTCAAACCTAGAGAATTCATAGATAAAGGGAGCTTTGATTATGATTACTCCACACACCAAGTCTCAGTAGGCATATCCTATCTTTTTGGGCGACATAAGAAGTAGTGCTCTGTTTTGGGTGTTAGCAAGTGCTAAAGTACTTACTCACAAGCCTCCAGTTCTTTTTTTACTTGCTCTAGGCTTTTGAAGTCCGCCTTGTTGCCCCAGGCATTGTTGATGGGGTTGAGTATGTAATAAAATTGTTATAACAATTTGAATTTTTCATTTAGATATGAATGATGTGATTTTTGATTAAATTAAGGTGCTAGATGCTTGGAAAGTTAAAAAATATTAATAGCTTTGCGCATACTTAGATATAGTTATTTTATGCAATACAGCAATGGTTAGACCTTTGCTTCCTCTTTTCTTTTTCTTCTTTACCTATATATCTAAATCTTATTACTAGCTATTCAAAAAAAATACTATAGTCCAATTTTTTTATTAATTACTAAATAAATTTCAGAATGAATTTTTTTTTATTTTACCATCAGTTCTCTGGTAGGTCTTGTCACTTGTTGTAAAACAAGATGTTTTAGTATTACGAAGAAAATAAATACAGGATTTGGAGTAAGGGGGCATTGGAATGGTGATGTAGTATCTTGGGGACGTAAGTACCAAGATAATAGTTTGCGGCTTGATGATGATTTGATCTATTGTGAATAAAGTTGATTTATTGTTTCTAGGGGTGTTGCACATCCCTAGAAACATATTAAAACCATTTGGTATGAAAAAAGTATTATTGTTGATTTTACTATTTTTTGTTGGGCATTATCTAAAAGCTCAACAAACAACTGGGCAAAAGGTATTTTCGCTGTTGGATTGTATAGCAGTGTCTGGGTCCGTTGTCTATAATTTTAATCCCAAACCAGTGGATGGGCTAAACGAGCTTTCATCGATTAAGGTACCTGTCTTGGGACAAGGAGATGGTGTGCAAGAGAAAGAATTTGGAAATTTCCATGAGGGTAGCAAGTTTCTTACTTATGCAGCTGATGTTAAGTATTTTATACAAGCCTATAAAAACATTAAATTTGGTGTAGGATTGTATTATGGGTATCGGTACTCAGATGTGAAAGTATATGTTATGGATAAGGATCAACTTGAAGGCTTGGGTACTGGGTTGTTTCCATACCACCTTTATCAAGGAAGGTGGCACAATCATCGTTTGGGTTTGAATTTGAGTATTGCTTATGATATAGAAAAATGGCATTCAAGAATTACTTTTGATATAATTAGCTTTGCTTTTTTTGAAAGACATAGATCATTCGATGAAGAGCTTAGGCGACGTCGAATGTTTTGGCGTAGCAATATCATAGTTACAGAAGATGGTCTAATTGCCTATGATGTATTTAGAGTAGTCTCCTACCCGGGACGGGGAAAAGGTGACTTGAGTTTGTCATGGGAGTATGAATTTTACAAGAATCTAAATGTTAAGCTTCAGTTCTATTGGCGGCATTTTGCTGGAGACTCTGATTGGGTTGCTCTCGATCATCATTTAAATAATGGAGATGAGGGAACTAGAGTTGGTTGGTTATCAGAGCAGCAAAAAATCTCAATCGGTTTGTCATACATGTTTTTTAAATAATTTCAAAAGCTAACAGGAATGAAAAAGCTTTATCTTGTTTTGTTGTTTGTTTCATTAGAGTTGGGTGTGCTTAGTGCTCAAGTACACTTGTCTTGGATAGAAGGTTTTGATGGGAGTATTGCAGGTACAGTTGGCTGGGGGAGTGCAGTGGTAGAGCAAGGTGATGGTACATTATCCATTGGTGGGCTTAGGGGAGTTGAACAAATTTCGAGTGTTGCTCCCAAGCAGCATATGTCTTATCACATGGGCCTTAAAGGGTATGGGAAGCTAAGTAAATCTATAAAAGTTGGTCTTGGTGTTAAGTTTGAAAAACGAGAATTTGTTACAAATTTTTATGGTGACGACTACGGTCCGATATTGCTTTTGCAGTATGATGGAAGTGCTACCTACCTAGGTCCATCGATAAGTATTGCATACGAAATTCCAAAATGGCGTACGAGTTGTTTTGTCAGCTCTAGTTTACTGTTTCAAGTGCCAAGAAGAGCAGATGTTAAGAATATTAACTTTAGCGTACTTTTTCCTACAGGGGATTTTTATTTAATTACTGACAAAAACCCGAATATCCATAGAGTTTACTCTTTAGGTGGTGGCTTCAAGGTCCGGCTTACTAAAGGATGGTATGCTACTGTGGAATATGCCTACATAGGGAGAGCTCACTTCATAACTATGATTCACGAAAAAATTTGGACAACATCAAATGGTGAGACTATAAGAGATTTGGTCTATTCAAGCTCTGTAAGAAGTGCACCACACCAAGTCTCAGTAGGCATATCCTATCTTTTTGGGCGACATAAGAAGTAGCGCTCTGTTTTGGGTGTTAGCAAGTGCTAAAGTACTTACTCACAAGCCTCCAGTTCTTTTTTTACTTGCTCTAGGCTTTTGAAGTCCGCCTTGTTGCCCCAGGCATTGTTGATGAAGTTGATGAGGTTGGTGATGGCAATGGGATTGAGTATGTCATTTGCCGGCATTTTTTGCATGTCATACAGTATGCCGTTGACGGTGAGTGGTTTGTCTTCTCCATGTCGGATGAGGCAGGCGAGGTCATCTTGGTGGTGTTTTAGGTAATCAGATTGTCGGATAGGTGGGATTAATCCATGTAAGCCATTACCATCATCTGCATGGCAGACAGCACAATGCTGGTTGTAGACGGTCATGCCTTTTCCGTAAGGGTTGTTGTCACATGCTTGCAACACAAGAACAAATAGAAGCAAAGTGATGCTACTTCTCATTCAATAATTTTTGTATATCATCCATAAAACGGCTCACATCATTTGCATCAGTGCCATCACAGAAAGATCGGACGTGGCGATTTTTGTCAATAAGAATGAGCCGGCCACTGTGGTCGTACCCGCCGGGAGAGTTGGGGTCTTCGATGGCAATACTAAAATAATCATCCGCAATCTCGTAAATCTCGTCTTTGCTACCGGTGACAAAGTGCCATTTTTTACTTTCCACTCCGAGTTTGGCGGCATATTTTTTTAGGACAGGTATTGAATCATACTTGGTGTCAATGCTATGTGCTAGCAAGACTAGTCGGTCATTGTCTTTGAATCTTTTATAAATTCTAAACATCTGGGCTGTAGTCTTGGGGCAGATGGTTGGACAAGATGTAAAGAAGAAGTCAACAACATAGACCTTGTTGGCAAAGGTCTGGTTATCAACGACTTGGCTGTCTTGGTCTACAAATGAGAAATCAGGAATAGTATGCGGGATACTGTCTCCGTTGACGAATGTCGGCCGTCCCAAGACAGGAAGCGGCTTGTCATTGGTCGTGTCTTGGCTGCAGGATGCAAGAAGAAAAGAAATTAGAATAGACAAATAGGCAAGCCTATTTGAGTTGATAAGATGCCAGCGTTTTGTTGGCATGTTCCATAGCGTGGTAGATTCGGTCACTAACATTGATGATGGCTTTTTTTTCTGTCTTCAAAAATTGTTGATAGGCATCAGATTCTTTGTCCATTCCTTTCGACTTTTCAGCCCAATTGTGCATCCAATCTTGCATTAAATCGTCGGATTCGACCAACTCTCCAATAGAATAGTTGATGGAAGTCAAAGTAAGTGAGTCTGTATAATTCGGTGCTAGTTTTTGCAGCTTTCTCTTGAGTTGTTGTACTTCAGCCATTTTGGGCATGACAGAGTCGTGGATGGCCATGATTTCGCTGTATCCATCAATCTTGGTAGAAGTATCTTTCTTGTCTTTGCAGCCTTGCGGCAAAAAAAAGGCGATGGCCAATAAGAAGAGTAGAATGTTTTTCATGTCAAAATGGTTAATCATCATGTTGATGTGGTGGTCTAATTTTTTTGCGAGAAGCTTTGAGCTCGCTTTTTATTCTTTTATTGCGCTTTATTTTAGCTTTGATGGACTTTGGTACCTTTGTTTTTTTACGCTTTTTGGGTACAAAAAGCCCTTTTTTGAGTAATTCAAGTAATTTTTGCTGTGTATCAAGCCTGTTTTTGAGTTGAGATCTTGTACGCTGCGAAGTTAGGCATATTTCTCCTATTTCGGAGAGTTCTTTGTGTAGGTTTTTAGTGAGTAGTTCCTTTTCGGCTTCTGATAGGGATTGGGATAGAAATAGATTCCAGCAAGCTAGCACTTTTGTGTTGACTTTGTTGACATGCTGCCCCCCTTTCCCCGAGCTGGTCGAGAATTTATATTTTATTTCTGTAAGGAGCAATTCGTGATTCATATTAGCTATCTAATAAACGGAACGGCTTGTGTTGACAATTGTTTAGAAGCCCTTGCCGAGAGAGGGTGTAGCAAATCCAACATCCATCCAATCTGTATTCTATCACGTCATCTGTATGCCAACAACACAGTGTGGGGCTTTCGGGGTGTGGAAAATTGAGTTTGTTAATATTAAAAAACATATCGAATTTGCATACCCAAATCTGTTCGCAAGCGACTGTCAACCAGGTCATTACCGGAGCCAATTTGTGTTTGGCTGGACAGGAATGTTGCCGCCCAGCGCAGCTCAAACGTCCAAGGACGTGTCGGGCGATATCGGATGTTGATGTACGTTCGCATTCCTTTCTCGTAATAGGCAGGAATGGAGAAAGAATACAGCATGTTATTTTCGTAAGCATAAATACCGGTGGCATAGCTGTCTGTATCGAAGAAAGCTATTCGGGTAGAAGCAGAAATAGGGCTTTCCCAAGGGTGATAAATAATGTCTTGATACAGCAAAAAACCAGTCTGTGGCTTTTCAATTCCCGGAAGGGTCAGATGAGACCATTCGGCCCGAGTTCTAAGCTCTATGGAACGGCCAATTTTTTTAGTAAGATGAACTCGATAGCGTAGGAGCTTTTTGTTGCCAAGTCGGTAGATGGCTTCGTTTCCTTTCGGAAAATTAGTCTCTTTGACTTCTTTGCGAGCTTGGACATAGAGCTCTAAATTTCTACGTAAGTAGTAACGAACCCGAATTAAAGACTCATTACCGGTAGAAGGGGCATCCACTTTGTAGCGCAACCAAGGGTGCCGCCAGATATCATGATACATCGAGATTGTCCACTTTCGGATGGGCTTGATGTCTAGACCGATGTACAATCCACGCTCATTAATCGTTCCTGAAGTCTCCGCAAAAGAAGCCGAATGCAACGATTCATATCCTTTCGGAAAATGGCGATAGAGAATGGCCAAGTCTGTGTATCTTGTCAAGCCGGTCAGTAGTCCGGTGACGTGAGCCATAGTGCCATTTTGGTCGATGGCAGACTCTCCGAAAAAGAAAAATTTGCGCAAGCTAAAAGAATAGTCTAAGCTATTATTAAATAATCGGTTGCCCTGAAAATGGAATTGGTTATAAGGTTTTGGAGTGCGTTTTAGCTTGGCACTCAGGTGCTCATAAACACTGTTGACAGAGACTTGCCATTTTTGAGATTTGTGGCGAAAGACAGCTCCAACAGTGGTGTTTGTAAGCGTATTTTTATCTTCGATTTCACTTTCAGTACGATGTAGTCCGGAGATCAGCAGACTGGACACAAAGACTTCATTTTCAGGGTCTAAGGTGTCAATTTCGGAGATGTTGGCATCATTTTTTCGCAAGGAAGCAAAGGCCGTGAATTCATTTTTATCGTTGATACGTATTGTTGTGGCAGCACCTCGTAGAAACTGTGCTTCTCGTACAGAAGCAAAAGGGCGAATCACTTGTGCGCTGCGACGAATACTTGTGACGAAGGCACTCTTTCCCGGTGCAAATCCAGAGTAATAAATCAAGCCTTGCCCAATGTTGAGCTGATAATCACCAATAGCGATTGCCTTAAAAGTCGGATGGATTTTGTGTGCAAAAAAATGGAAAGAATAAAAGTCAAATCCATTTTTATTATTGGCTCTAAAAAAGGGCTCTCCAGGATCTTTTTCGGCGGTTAATCCATAGCTAAGTCGATTGTCATATTGGTATCGATATCGAAAGTAAAAACGGTTGGGGTCGCCAAGGTATGCAGGCTCTAATGTATCTGCTTTGGCAACATATCCTTTGCGAAGGGGGAGCGTGCGGTTCCATCGAAAAAGCAATTGGTTTTTGCCACCAAAAAATAGCTTTTTCTTGCTGATGTGATAATCTCTAAAATTGGCATTTATGGTAACAAATGGTCGGATATTGCGGATGGTCTCGATGTCTAACTTGGGTACTGCTTGTAGTTCGTAGATGGCAATAAAAGGACCGTTGATGGCTCGGTAGTTGATGATATTTTGGACTTGGACATCCGATAGAAGGTGGAGTGATTGGAGCTCATCGACATCCGCTTGGTTGATGTTGAGCGGTTTTTGCCGAAAGGCTTCCAGTGCATCAAAAATGGTATTGTCATCAACGCTTTCCAGCTCCGTATCTTCAGCAACATTTTCGAGCAAGTCCCTAGCCCCTTGGGGAATGGCATCGCCTGTAGGCAAAGAATCGACCTGAGCCCCAAGCTTAAAGGCGCTCAAAAAAACAAAAATAATAAGATAATGGCGCAAATCAATCTATTTTATTGTAAAGGGCTGAGTCCAAGACAAAACTTATTTAGCCGTCAAAAACCAAGTGTTTTTTTACCAAAGCCCCCATCCTGATGGCTGTGGAGATTGGGTGGAGCGTGTAAAACAAAAAAAACTTGTTTGGCCGGAAGGCTATAATTTTGTACTGTAGTCAGAGTACAGGGACAAGATAAGGCATAATAGATGAATTGAAGCAAAAAGTTTGTGTTTAATATATTTGAATCAAAAATTTGTGCTTACTTTTGTTGTAAGTTTTATTCCATCAACACTAATCGAATACCTATGAGCAACGCAAGATTTACGGCTATTGACACCATTCTGAACCGTTCAGACTTGGAGTATCACGATAAGCCAACTCCGAAAGTATCTTCTTTTTTTGGCTCGAATGTCTTTAATGACAAAGCGATGCAGAAATTCATGTCTGAAAGCGCATATATCAGAGTCAAAGCGGCCATCCAAGCCGGCAAAAAGCTGGATCTAAAAACAGCAGATGTCGTCGCTACGGCCATGCGAAAATGGGCGATGAGCAAAGGGGCTACACATTTTGCACATTGGTTTCAACCCTTGACAGGGCGTACTGCAGAAAAGCATGACTCTTTCTTTGATTTGACGCCCGGTGATGGTAAGGTTATAGAGCGCTTTGCGGCCAAAGACCTAGCTCAGCAGGAGCCTGATGGCTCAAGTTTTCCAGGTGGCGGTTTGCGGACTACTTTTGAAGCACGTGGGTATACTGCATGGGATCCATCATCTCCAGCCTTTATTTTTGAAGTGGGGGAGGGCAAGACCTTGTGTATTCCGACTATTTTTGTGACCTATTCTGGAGAATCATTGGATTACAAGCTGCCTTTGTTGAAGTCACAGGCTTTTTTGGAAGCCGCCGCCTTGCCGGTGGTCAAGCTCTTTGACAAGAAGGCCAAAAAAATAATTACGACACTAGGTTGGGAGCAAGAGTTCTTTGTGGTGGATGCCGCTTTGTACAACGCAAGACCTGACTTGATGGCCACGGGTCGTACCTTGCTAGGTAAGGCATCCTCTAAAGGTCAAGTGTTAGATGACCATTATTTTGGATCTATACCAAGTCGGGTTTTTGCCTATATGAGAGACTTGGAGATAGAGTGTTATAAGTTAGGCATTCCGGTGCGGACACGACATAACGAAGTCGCACCGTCGCAATTTGAGTTTGCCCCAGTTTTTGAAGAAGTAAATCTCGCAGTCGATCACAACCAACTATTGATGGACTTGATGGAGCGGGTAGCAGAGAGACACCACTTACGGGTATTGCTCCACGAAAAGCCATTTAAGGACGTTAACGGCTCCGGTAAGCACAACAACTGGTCAATGGCCACGGATACCGGTAAAAATTTGTTGTCACCGGATGCTATTCCGGGCAAAAATCTACGTTTTTTGACCTTCTTTGTGAATACCATTAAGGCGGTTTTTGACAATGCGGATTTGCTGAGAGCGACAGTCGCTTCGGCTTCTAATGATCATCGTTTAGGTGCGCAGGAAGCACCGCCGGCTATTATTTCTGTTTTTGTTGGCAGTCACTTGTCGGACGTGCTCGATAATATTATGAAAGGCAAGAGTAACCATGAAGATGTAAGCAAAGTGCTAAAACTAATGGAGCACCTTCCTGATTTGACATTGGATACAACCGACAGAAATAGAACTTCCCCATTTGCCTTTACAGGAAATAAATTTGAGATTCGGATGGTGGGGTCTTCTATGAATTGTGCGGCTCCGATGCTTGCGCTAAATACGATGGTTGGCCAGCAACTAAAAAACTTCTCTGCAGATTTGGAAAAGCTAATGGCAAAAGGCAAAAAACAAGATGAAGCTATTTTAATCTTGTTGGCAAAGTACCTGAAGGCTTCCAAAAATATTTTGTTTGAAGGTAATAACTATAGCGCTGAGTGGACCAAAGAAGCCCAAAAACGTGGCTTGAGCAATCACACCGCCACACCCGCTGCACTCAAAGCATTTAAAGCAGCCAAAGTCAAAAAACTCTTTAGCGAAAGCGGAGTCTTTAGTCACCGTGAATTGAATGCTCACTACAATACAATGGTCGAAAATTATATCTCCCGGCTCACCATTGAATCCACCAAGTTGACGCATTTGTGCTACGAATATGTCCTCCCTGCGGGTATTCAGCAGCAGAATCTCCTTGCGGAAAATATTGCCGCACTCAAAGAAGTCGGCTTCAAGTCCGGATCAGTCAAAGCCCAAATGGATATTCTAAAAAAACTGAACTCTGCCATCAATAAGATTCATGCGGATATCCAAAAATTAGAAAAAATTAAAGCTAAATCTTACGGAAACGAAGAAAAACACGCCGAAATCTGCCAGGCTTCCATCAGGCCACTTATGGAAAATATCCGTACTAACGCCGAAATTATTGAGTTTTTTGTGGATGATAGCCTTTGGGCACTCCCCAAGTATCGAGAATTACTGTTTTTGAAATGAGAACTGGATGCTGGATGCTGGACGCTAGCCACTAGCCACTAGCTACTAGCTACTAGCTACTAGCTACTAGCCACTAGCATCCAGCGCCCAGCCACCACCAGCACCCAGAAAAAAAGTTAATTTTTGCCGTAAGGCAGCGAATTTTATCCTAAAAACGTTTACCTTACAACGAAATGGATTTTGCGATTAACATAGAAAACGAAGAACGTCTTCTACTCGGGGCTGTTATCCGCCAAGAAGAATGGGCACAACGGAAGTTATACGAACTATATTATGGTCGTATGATGGCTGTAAGCTTGCGCTATGCTAACTCGTCTGATGATGCCTTAGATATCTTGCAAGATGGATTTGTTAAGATTTTTAGGAACATAAACAAGTATAAGCAAGGGACTTCCTTGTATGGATGGATTCATCGGATTATTGTCAACACTTGCATCGACTATTATCGTAAAGAACAAAGAAG
Source organism: Lepetodrilus ovalis (assembly GCA_032361185.1). Lineage (NCBI taxonomy): Eukaryota > Metazoa > Mollusca > Gastropoda > Lepetellida > Lepetodrilidae > Lepetodrilus > Lepetodrilus ovalis. The sequence continues at coordinate 57,256 of JAUTBQ010164822.1, read as the reverse complement.
ACAAACCACTGATTTAGAAGAAGTTGAACGGTATGTTTCCTATGATGCTTCTGCGTTGTCAAGCCTTAGATACGATGAAATATTACAAGCTATGTCTGAATTATCTGCAGCGTACCGGACTGTTTTTAATTTGTTTGTCATCGAAGGATACTCTCATAAAGAAATAGCTGATTTTATGGGCATTGCAGAAAGCACTTCGCGCTCTAACTTATTGAAAGCCAGAACACAACTAAAAGACTTACTACACAAAAAAGGATTTAAAAGATAAAACAAGGGCACTCATTGTTTGTCACATGAAACACAACAAATTAATGGATAATAACCAATTTGATAACGAAATTAAGAAAATGCTCGAAGGCTTGGAAGTGCCATTCCAAGATACGCATTGGGAGCGAATGTCCAAAAGACTCAAAGAAACGCCGGAAATCAACGATGCCAATAATGTCATTGGATTCGATAAGATTGTTTCAAAAAAAATAGCTGATTTTGAAGTGCCTTTTGACGAAAGCCATTGGTTTGCTCTTCACCATAGACTATTAGCAGAAACGTATCTGCACAAATGGATTTTACAAACCAAAATAATCGAAAGTGCCGTTATTTTAGTTCTTGGTTTGTTTTTGATGAACACCATCAAAGAAAAACCACAACTACCTGTGTTTAATGGCCCGATTGCCTCTACGACTACATCTAGCCTACATGCACAGACCCTTGCGGAAAAGTCAACCGCTTCCGTCGAGCTTCGGTCAGACTCAAAAATAATACACCCTATTGCGCAACCAATCAGCTCCGTACAGAGCTCAGATAAGCCTGCCGCCACTTGGAAAGTATTAAGCCCACTATTGCCTTCGACAGGTGAAGCCATCGCTAACACAGTTTATAGTGGTAGCATCGCGACTGATTTTATATCCACCTACGTTATTGATTTTTTGCCGAACGGTGAAAGGTTGGTGCCGGAGCTTGTGTCTAATGATGTCTCTTTGCCGGCGATATTAGTGAGTACGATTGATGCTAAACGTCCATATAGCTTCTCCGTTTATGGTCAGCTAAATGCCGATCATATTTTGATGGATCAGGATGTTGCCGGTGATATTTGGTCGCCGGGCTATGGGGTTGGAATGGCATTGTCGAAGAACTTTGGCATGCTTAGCTTAAGCTTAGGCGTTGAATATCAACAAATTAAGTATTCGCCGACACCAGTGGTTCACGTAACGCAAGGCAATGCCATGCTAGGCTATGCAGGTACGGGGACAACTCAAGTTGGGCTGTCGTTGGTGAATATCCCATTGACGTTAGGTTATGATGTACTTAATCGACCAAAACACAAACTATCCGTAAATCTTGGTTTTGTCGCGGGTATCGGTCGAGAGTCTTTCGACCAAACTACCTTTCTCATGGGTGTCGATAATGCTGACCAAGAGGAAGAGTTGCTGGCTATTACAGAGTTTAGATCCCAGCCTACAGTTTATTTGGATGGGTCTCCGGGGACTAATGAGTTGAGCAATACTTCGAAGTCCCAGACCTTAAGCCATGTCATCCAGCCATCTAAGTTTTATGGCTCTGCAAGAGCAAGTGTTGCTTACGAGTTTAAGTTGGATAAACGGCATGCTCTTTTTGCGAAAGCAACCTTTACCAAGCCGTTGACAAATGCTGGGATTGGCTTGCCTAATGATCAAGTCAACTCTGTGGGATTTCAATTTGGCTCTCGAGTTTATCTATAGCTTGTAAGATGTGTAATCGACTAAAAGTCAGCGTGTTATAATTTGTTAACTAAGTATTAACTTGCGTTAACTTTTTTTATATGTAAAACTGCATTACTTTTGTTCTATCAAAAATAAGTTTTCACAAACATAAAAAATCTAATGATGAAGAATTTAGTTGCATTGTTTGCATTTGTATTATTGGCAAGTGTATCTGCTTTTGCTCAACCTAAGGCACAATTTGAAATTAAGAAACTGGACTATGGCGTTATCGAAAGAGCTTCAGAGCCATTGCGTATCTTTAAATTTAAAAATGTAGGTACGGAGCCTTTAATCATCAAGCATGCGAAAGGAAGTTGTGGGTGTACTGTACCGAAGCCACCAAAAGACCCTATCATGCCAGGTGAAGAAGCAAACCTTGAAGTACGTTATGATACTAAGCGTGTAGGCAAATTCACTAAGACTGTTACTTTGACAACTAACGATCCAAACAATCCTAAGACTGTTTTGACGATTACAGGTGAAGTAAAGCCATCTAAGACAAAGAAGACACTTCCTACAAAGAAAGCTCCTTTGCAAAACTAACAACATTTAGCACAATACTTTTGAAGTCACTTTGGAAATTCCAAAGTGACTTTTTTAAGTACTAGACCTATGTACAGGACAAAACGCAAAAAGCGCACGAAAATCAAGTTTTTTTTACCATAAGTCCACTTTTTAAAGACCTATGGCCAGATGGTTTGGTTGCTTTAAATAAGACCGTTTGATATTTTAATAAAGCCCCAAAGATTACAAATCGTTGGCCCATAACCATTTACCTTTAAACCTGAGTTCGATTAAGGATTTGAGATTCAGTTTTCTAAAGTTTTTCATTTTCAATTTGATTTTTTGAAGGCATAGCGGGCTATGGCGAAGAAAATTAAAGCAGAAAATGGACAATTTTTGGAAATCTGGAAGAAAAACAAAGGTAATTGTCAACTCCTAGGTAAATTTTACTTTGTTTTCTGAATCCAAAGGTTTGGTCGAACTCAGGTTTTAACCATTCCATCAAAGCTAGGACATATTCCTACCATTACACCACTATCCCGGACTACCGAAAGTTAAGTTAATAACTCAATAGCAGAAGGCATGAAAATTATTAGTGTGTTTGTTTTCGTAATCTGTGCAAATACAGCGATATTGGCTCAGCCCCAGATTTTGTTTGATACCTATATAATCGATATGGGCGTATTTGAAGCGGGCACATCGGGGCAACGAGCTTTTGTATTTACGAATGTGGGTACTGAGCCGCTAATCATTAAATACGCTACTTCAAGTTGTGGCTGTACAACTTCTAAGGCACCGAAAGGTCCAATTATGCCGGGGGAGAGTGCCATTCTTTACGTTCGGATTATGACAAAAATCCCTCGTAGAAAATTTATAACTACCTTTGCAATGATAACGAATGATCCAGTCCATCCAAGGTCTGTTTTGACGTTGACGGGTAATATGGTGCCGGCAGGGTTTCTGCAAAACTAGCATTTGTTAACTATCCATTAACGGCTGAATACTAGCCTTTTTTTGAGCAGGTGCTTACCTTTGTGCTATCGAATTAGTTTTGTAAAATGAAAAAAAAAGAAAATGAAAAAAGTCATTGCACTATTTGCGTTTGTTTTGATGGTCAGTGCAGCATTTGCACAACCTAAAGCACAATTTGAAATTAAAAAATTGGACTACGGTACGATAGAAAGAAACTCTGAGCCCTTGCGCGTATTTAAGTTTAAGAATGTAGGTACAGAGCCTTTAATCATTAAGCATGCCAAAGGAAGTTGTGGATGTACGATCCCTAAGTATTCTAAAGATCCAGTTATGCCGGGTGAAACATCAGAGATTGAAGTACGATATGACACCAAGCGTGTAGGTAAATTCACTAAGACAGTTACTTTGACTACTAACGACCCAAACAATCCCAAGACTGTTTTGACAATTTATGGCCAAGTGAAGCCGGATAAAAATGCAAAACCAAAGAAGTCTAAAGCTGCTAAAAAGAAAGCTGCTCCTAAGAAGAAAAATTTTATTCCAAGAATGCAGCCTGAGAAGACAATGCCTAAGAAAAATTAAGTAAACCATAAATGCTTGGCTAAGCCACTCTAGATACAATTCTAGAGTGGCTTTTTTTATACCTTGCGGAAAAAAACGATGGAAATAAGAAATGCAACTAGTACCGACATGTCGGGTATCCTTCAGTTGGTAAAAGAACTGGCAGACTTTGAAAGAGAACCAAATGCGGTCTCAGCCACCCTAGAAGACTATAAGCGGCTATTTAGCGAAGGGCTTTTTGAATGTGTTGTGGCCAGTGTAGATGGTGTCATCGTGGGTATTGCTTTGTACTATGATACATTCTCCACATGGAAAGGAAAGATGCTCTATCTGGAAGATCTTGTGGTGACAAAATCTTTGAGAAAGCAAGGCATAGGCAAAGCATTGTTTAATGAATTTCTCGCAAGAGCTAAGGAAAAAGGAGCCGTTTTGGCCAAATGGCAAGTGCTAGATTGGAATATTGAAGCCATAAATTTTTATAAAATGGCCGGTGCTACGATAGAAAAAGGGTGGTGGAATGTGAAAATTACCCTATAATTTGTACTTTTTTGGGTATAAAGTTAATTTTTTGTTAAATTTTCGAGCAATATGTGGTTTTTTACAGCATTTTAATAAAATAAAGTAGTATCTTGCGCATGAATCTAGTGTAGATTTATAGTGTTTCATAGTGTGAAGGGTGACCATGAATATAGTTTCGTGGTCGCTCTTTTTTTTTGCCATCCCAAAACAACACAAGCCCCCATTAATTCTAAGCGCCTTTTTCTGAGATTCGCTCGATGGTTTGATTGATTTTTAAATACAACTCCTTAGGCTTGAATGGCTTCGTCAAATAGTCGTTCATCCCAATATTTAGGCAGTTCTCTTTTTCTTCATCGGATGCGTGGGCCGTCAAAGCAATAATCGGAATATGGCTGGATTGACGAATAATCTCGGTGGCAGCGATTCCGCCTAATATTGGCATTTGTAAATCCATGAGCACTAGGTCGTAGCTTGCTTTTGCCAATTTCTCGATAGCTACTTTTCCATTCTTAGCAATGTCAACACTAACGTTGCCCCATTTTTCGAGTACTTTTTTCGTTGCAATCTGATTGATAATATGATCTTCTACCAGCAGTATATGCAGCGCGTACAACGGCTTGGATGCATTCGTCTTTAGACGCTCATTAATCTCGATGACAGGAATAGAAAATTGAAGCTTCGTGATTTTTGCATTTGTCGAAAAACTCATCTTGCCGTTTAGGATGTTGATAAGCCTGGTAGCTACGGCTAAATCAATATCTCCTTCTTCTATTTCTTCTTGTTGAGTGGCTGCTTGCGCTAAAAAGCCTTGTGGATTGGAGAATATCATTTCATCTTGTGCATATGGATAATATCCCTTTACACTAATTTGAACACTCAGCCAAAGATGATTGGATTTTTGTTTCTTTCCATCCAATTGAATTTGAATGGGGCGACTTGTTGTCGTAGAAACCCTGTTAAAAGAGCGGACTACATTGAGCAATACCTGCTGAAGCTTATCTCCATCAAATAGCAAGAAATCAGGTAAGTTAGATCGCTCTGAAGTGGTGATGTCTATTTCGTTGCGGTCAGTGGTCTTGACAAAGTTGAGCAGACTATTTAAAAAATTACGCAAGTGAATTTGTTGTGGTATTATTTTGAGCTCATCTGCTAAGGCTACGGTTGAATTGAGAAACTGATGTAGCTCGTCATGTAATTCATCAAACGATGTTTTCATGCCACCTAAAAGGGCTTTTTGGTCCTTTTTGACAACGGTTTCTTCAAAGAGATAAAATAAGTTGACCAAAGAGCCCATGTAGGTTCTAATATTAAATCCCAGGTGGCCCAACATTTCACGTTGGAGCTTTTTGGATCGACCAGAAAGGTGCTGGGCTATAATGGCTGATTGGCTCTGTATTTCTTTGGTGATGTCTTGACAAGTACCCACAACAACCATGCTCCCAATCGGGTCATACATCTGTACTTTGGCGCGCATTTTAAGATGCTGAAATCCACGATTGTCTTGTGTCCTAAAGGTGATTTCTTGAAGGCTACCCTTCTTGATGGTTTCGTTGATGAAGTCATTCACTAACTGATAGTCTTCTGGATATACCAACTCTAAAAATTTGGTCCGATCATTTATGTTTGTGCCAATGGGAAAATTGAATATTTCATACATTGTGTCTGACCAGGTGACTTCTCCTGTAACAATATCCAATGTCCAGTCACCAAAGCGTGCAATTTCTTGAGCTTCTTTACTTCTTTTTTCGGCTTTCCTTAAGTCAATTTTTGCGGAAGCTAAGGCAAGGTGCGCCTGATGCTTGATGGGTGCGTTTCTGATCGCTCTGGCAAGTTGCTTTCCGTTTGTTTCGGACTTGACTAAATAATCCAGTGCGCCGGCACGCAAGACTTGTGTGATGATGACTTCATTGTTGACAGACGAATATACCAAAATGGGCACATCATCCGCAACTTCTTGTACTGCTTTGAAGGTTTTGTACCCTTGGTAGCTCTCTAGTTGGAGCTCTAGTATAATTAGGTCGAGGCTTTCTTTTTCTAGCAATTTTTCTAGGCTGATTGTCGTATGAACCTTGAAAAAACGTGCAGAAATATTGAAGTCATCAATGATTTCGATGGTTTTGCTGACCGATTTTTCCGTAAGGTCAATGACTGCAATATATTGGATCCCTTTCAAATTGTCTAGTTTGTCTTATTGTGGAAGCAAAAAATATGCCTTTTATAGTATAATAGGTATAGGAGAAGCCCAAAGTAGCTTATCTTTGCTTTTCTTGGTTGACTACAATAACACGACTATGAACCAAATGAAGACCCGATTTGAGCAATTCCTTGCGGAAAATCAATACAAAAATGATCCCAAAGGGCTGTATGAGCCCATCAATTATATCCTTTCACTCAAGGGAAAACGCTTTCGACCCATTTTGCTATTGGCTGCTTACCGTGCCTATCAAGATGATTTTGCACCAGCATTTTCGGCAGCAATGGCTATTGAAGTATTTCACAATTTTACCTTGCTGCATGATGATATTATGGATCAAGCACCTTTTCGTCGGGGAGAGCCGACAGTTCATGAAAAATATGGTACGAACACGGCCATACTTTCTGGTGACGCTATGATGATAAGTGCCTATCAGTGGTTAGAGCCTTATACGAATCACCCTAACTTCCACAAAGTTCTAACAGCATTTTCTCAGACGGCCATGGATGTATGTCGTGGGCAGCAGATGGATATGGATTTTGAGAGAACATGGGATGTTACTGTGGAAGATTACTTGATGATGATTCGGCTAAAAACGGCTGTTTTGTTGGGAGCCGGATTGAAGATTGGTGCCTTATTGGGTGGGGCCGAATTGGCGGATGCGAATCATTTTTATGAGTTTGGTATTTCTGCCGGTTTGGCATTTCAGATACAGGATGATATCTTGGATTCCTTTGGCGATTTTGGGGCGCTTGGCAAGCAAGTTGGGGGGGATATACTACAGAACAAAAAAACATTCCTATTGCAAAAAACATTAGCACAAGTCACTGATAGGCAGGAGTTTATAGAATATCTGAAGGATGATGTGGATGACGAAGACAAGATTCCCTACGTTCAAAAAATGATGAAAGAGTCAGGCGCCTTAGATGCAGCCGAAGCACTGAGAGATGAGTATTATGAAGAGAGCTTGCAACTTCTGGACAAAATGAAAATTTCTGACGAACAGACAGCCTTTTTTAGTGAATTGGCATTGAAAATGGCTCGTCGAAGCTTCTGAGTTGTGTTTTGGGAGCTAATAGGAGAAGCAGATAAGTTGTACGTATTGGAAAACAATTCTATATCTTAGTCGTTTTGGTTTTTTCGAAGGAGTTACAAAAAATGAAGATTATGCCGAAGAATCACGATTTGCACAAGATATACAATGAAAAAGGGGAGATGTTGAGCCCGATGTTGCCTGATGATGTTAAGAATTTTTTAATCGACATTGATGGAACCGTCTGTGATGATGTGCCTAATGAAGAGCCCGAACGTATGGGGACCGTTGATCCTTATCCGGATGCTTTGCGCATTTTGAATAAGTGGTACGATGAAGGGCATATTATTTTCTTCTTTACTTCTCGGACAGAAGAACACCGCAAAATTACGGAATATTGGCTCGACAAACATGGATTTAAGTATCATGGAATCTTATTTGGAAAGCCACGTGGCGGCAATTATCATTGGATTGATAATCACATGGTAAGGGCTACTCGTTTTAAAGGCAACTTCACAGAGCTTGTGACGAAGTCAAACGATATTGAAGTCTTTGAAAATGGCGAAGACTAGCGTTCCATTAGCCCAATGCCCCCACCTGTCCAGTTAGGTTGATTATTATGCCGGGTATTTATCAGACCTTCTTGTCCTGCCCGAATTAGGTTGGTCATGAGTTGATATTCTCCTTTTTTGTTGGGTTTCTGCAAAAGCGTGACCCTAACTTCTATTTGTGATGGCCGGTTGGGTGCTAATAAAATGGGCGCATAGGAGACTTTGTCTTGTAGGATGTATTGAGATTTATTTCTAATATTATTAATTATCTCTTTGGTTGGGTTTAGGTGGACTCCGTTGCCGGAAAAAGAAAAAATGGGCTTTAAAACCTGTGCTCTTAACTTTTTTTCATCTCCATTCCACTGGTCTAAAAACAAAGCCTTCGGCGAAAAATCGCCCTGAATATAGGGTAGCGAAAATTTGCTGTATTTCAAAAACCAATTGGGGTGGCCGGCCCATTCTACATCTACTTTTTGTCGTAGATTAAACGGTAGGTGGAGTGCAGCATGTCGGTCTAGTTCATCTAAAATCACTCTGTTGAAGATGCGTTTTATTTTTATTTTTTTGCGATGCTTATCGAAATAAAAGAGTTGTTTGGCTTCTCTTTGTAGATATCGGATGTCAATAATCGGAATGCCTAAAACCTGATTGGCACCGGCAAAATCAATCGCCGTTTTTTGTTGCCATGGTTTGTACTCTAGCAAGATGACTTCATGGGGTTGGTGTCTCCCTAAAATGTTTTCTCGAAGAATGTTCAGATATTCTTTTTGGGATAAGTGGTCATAGTATGCTGTTGTATTGTCAAGCGAATAGTGTTTCTGTAGCTCATTATGTGCAGCTATTTGAAAAAAGAAAAGTGTTGGAAATCCCTGTAATTCAATGAGTTGTGGACTTATTTCTCCTTTTTTGTTTTTCGTTAAGGCAAAGTCGAATTGTAAAAATATTGGATGCTTATCTTCATTTGGTACGTGTTGAAAATCCAAAATGGCTTGATTCGCAACATCCCGGTAGGTACTTTTTTGGAGTTGGTCAATGATGGAAAACGAAGCTGCTTTTAGCTTTTGGGCTAATTCTTTGGAAATGAATAGTGGTGTTTCTAAAAGGTTGAAATCTGCTTTTTGCCGAAAGGCACGATGCACTCCATATTGATATTGGTGATTCTTTTCTTGTGAAAATTCTAGGTTGAATTGTTGGCGCAAAGATGAAATCATAGGACAACCTTTTTGGGGGTGTCAGTCAAAAAACTGGGAAGGATTATTTTTTGTACTTGGGTGACTTGGTCAGTCTCGTTTAGCCCGGCTATGATTTGGCTGTAATGTGCGACTCCTAATAGGTTGATGTATTTTTCTTTTTCCGAAAGGAAACTGTCTCTTACTTCCGTTCCTTTTACTTCTGGATGAAATTGACAGCCTAGGATATGGGGTGTAAACTGTATGGCCATTAAGGCATTTATTGCGGTTGTTTTTGGGGAAAATTCTAAAGCTAATATTTGAGATCCCAAGTCATCCAATCTTTGCCGGTTTGGATTGGTAATTTGATAATGTCTAAAATCTGCAACTAGAAAAGGGCTTGGTAGTTGTCCAAAGATTGAATTATTTTTTCCGTAAGGAGTAAGATGTGCTTGGCAAATCCCGTAGGAAGGTTTGTCTCGTAAGGAGACCAGACCTAACTCAAAATGGTGGCAAAAAAGTTGGAAGGATAGACAAATCAAAAATACAGGCTTTGGTGTTTTTTGGGAGGCATTGTGTCTGATAATGGCTTCCATGAATCGTCTCCATTGGTTGGCCCAATCATGCTGTTCTGATGGGTCACCGGGGCCTCCTGTGGAGATGAAAGCATCATAGCCGGTCAGCTTAGGAAATACCAATTTAGTGCGAATGTCAAAAGTGGTAAATTCGTGGTTTTGCTCGGTGATGATTTGTTGAATTGCTGCGAGTCCGGCATTTTTCTCTCCATCGTATAAATCTAGAATGGCCACTCTCATGGTCTAATCGCATTGCCCCAAGTCAGGTTGAGTTGGTCCGGAATGTGCGCTGTAGCTCGTTGAATGGCATATTGGGCGGTTTGCTCGACAATCCATTTAAAGTTATCAATACCCACAGAATTAAGGTCTGCATCAGGAGCTGGATTGAAAAAATCAATAGCATAAGGGCGACCATCTCTTATGGCAAATTCAACGGTATTGATGTCATAGCCTAGTGCTTGGTTGAGTAAAATGGCTTGCTTTTTCATGGTGTCTAGCAGCTTTTGTGGGACATCATAATAGGCTGCGTATCGCATGTCGTGGTCATTTTGGGGGGCATAGTGCATAATACGCACGTGCTCCGCCCCTATAACAAAGCAGCGAAAATAGGCATCAAATTCAATATTCTCTTGCATCATCATGACCAAATGGTCGGTCTTGTCGTAGGCTTCAAAAAGCTGCCTTTTGTCCTCGACAAAATAAACATTTTGCCAACCACCGCCATGGTATTGTTTGAGATAAAGCGGAAATCCACCGACGTGACGAATCATCTTGTCCCAGTCGAGTGGGTATTTTAGGTTGCGAAAAGAATCCGGCGAAGTATTGTGGGGCATTGACTTGGATGGTAATAGAGCCGTCTTGGGAACGGCGATACCGTTTTTCTTGGCGATGACGACATTGGCAAACTTATCATCAGCCGACCACCAAAGTGGATTGTTGAGTACAGCAGTGCCGTTAAGGGCCATTTGTTTGAGCCAGGCTCGATAGAAGGGGACATCTTGAGAGATACGATCGATGATAACCGTATAGTCCATGGGGGCATCAAGAAAAATCTCTTCTACCAAAACAGCTTCTGCATGTATACCATCCGGAGCGATTGCGTTTATTTTTTTGATAAGTCCTTGCGGAAAACTATTTTCAACGCCATTAAGAATGCCAATTTTCTTCATGATTCAATTCTACGGATTTTGGGACTAAAAGACTGTAATTATACGCTCAAAAGGCCAAAATATGCAAATTTTTGTTAATTTCTTACGAAAACAGCGTAGGAAATCCTACTTTCGCCACTTACTCTACTGAATTGATGTGTTTATACAGTGGGGTGCGATAAAGAAACAGGCAAAAAATATTGCATGAATAAAATAAAAAATTTCTTCCTTCGGATTTATTGGATGATACGAACGCCTTATTTCATAAAGAATTTTATTGGGATTTTGGCTTTCTTGGCTGTTGTCTTCGGATTGTTTTTCTTGTGGTTAGATTTTTACACGCAGCACGGAAAAACCATTCAAGTACCGGATTTTCAGGATATGGAAATGGTCGATGCAAAGTCTGTCGCAGCTTCCAATCACATGGAATTGATTATTAGTGACTCTGTTTTTTTGAAAGATAAGATGCCCGGGGTCGTGCTTACGCAAAAACCAGCCAAAGGAACCGCAGTCAAAAAAGGACGAAAAATTTATTTAACGGTTACCAAAATAACACCTGACAAAGTGATGCTGCCCAATATTTTTGGGGTGACTGAAGATTATAAACGCTACTCTCGGATGCTAAAGCGAATGGGTATTGCTACAAAAATTAGTAAGGAAGTATATAATCGACGATTGGCTTCAGGGACAATTTTGAAAGTCTTTTATAAAAGCAAAGATATAACGAACCAAATCGAGAAAGGAATAAAAATTCCTGTCGGCTCAACAGTAGGTTTTGTCGTTAGCCGAAGTGCTTCAGAATATGTCAGCGTTCCGGATATGGGCTGTATGTCTCAAGAAGAAGCTACTTTTTTACTTGAATCAAGTAATCTAACAGTGGGCAAAATAGATCAACTCCCCGGCACAAAAGCTAATGATTCTTATGTCGTTAAGCAGTCTCCCCACCCAGGAAAGTCGGTGCATACCGGAAGCACGGTGACATTGACAGTCGGCACTAAAGCTGCCGCAGGATGTAACTAACTCGTGTTTCGGTAATGCGGTTTAACGGTGGGAATAAGTCTTGATTTTGTGGATGTAGTTAAAGGTAAGTAGTTAAGGTTCAATGGTTTATAGAAAAATCTTTTTGAAAGAGTTCTATTTGACTTTAGCTTCCAATATCAAATTATTCAACCTTTCATAAGCTTGCAGGACATGCTAGTCCCCAACCGCCAATAAATATGGGCTTTATGAGTGTTGAAGGTTTTAGCAACTAATAACCGTTAGCCACGGCCCTTAGTTATTTGTCGTTGCCTGTGCCACAAAAAATAAGAGCCTACTACCGTTATGTCGAAATACCGTTAAACCGAAGTACCGAAATTTGAGTAATATCGTTAAGAATCAATCTTACTTTCCTTTGCGCTGGATATGGACAAAAGCTTCAATTTTTTTATTGATTAATTTCTTGGCGATTGCTTTGGCTTGGGTTTCGCTATTGGTGCGATAGGCACATACCGTGTGATATTTGGAATGGTCGAACTGGACAATCTCCGCATCCTGAAAGCCTAAGATAATGGTTTTCTCCAAGCGATTGCGGGCATTTTCGACAGACCCAAAAGAGCCTGCAATGACCATATATTTTTTGTAGTCCGTGTTGGATTCATCGGGGTTAATCGTAATGACATCATGGCTTGGCTGGGGTGATACCGTATTGGTTACGTCATTGACAGGAGTCGGTGTTGTGCTCTCGTCTGTACCGGCTGTTTTGGGATCTTCCTCGTCATCATCATAGTCAATATCCTGCTTGTCGATGATATCATTCAACGTCTTGTCTTCCGGCTGATTCTCATCGATAATGTCACTATTATCGGTATTCGCAATAGAGTCGGTAGGGCTTACTTTGGGGGAGCAAGATTTGTAAAACATAGCGATACCCATGCCCAACAAAATGAGAACAAGAGCAATAGAAAAATATTGCTTTGAATTACTTTTTGCAGGTGTTGGTGTCGAGGGTGGTGTTTGTTGTTGCTCGTTCATAGCGGATTAGTTTCAAAAAATGGTGGTTTCAAGTGCAAATATAGTAATAATTACTATTTGTTGCTTTTATACTCCTACCAAAATTGATTTGTGCTGTTTTGCTGACCTTTTAGGATTTATTTAGGTTCTCTTTGGAAAATGGTCGTTCAACCCCGTCAAAAGATGCAATCAGGCATTTCTTCTCGAATAAATTGGAGAATGGAGCCGTTTTGTAGCTCTAAATGGGGATGTACCCCAATTACCCTAGTGCCTTGTCCAGGTCAGCAATGAGATCATCCACATGTTCAATGCCTACACTTAAGCGTATCAGCGAGTCATTGAGGCCTGCTTTTATTCGTTCTTCACGGGGTATAGAAGCATGTGTCATTGAAGCCGGATGTCCGATAAGTGATTCGACACCACCTAATGATTCGGCTAAAGAGAAAAGGTGTGTCTTTTCTAAGATGGCGTTGGCTGCTTCGAAGGTGTCATCTTTTAGGTCAAAAGAAATCATCGCACCAAACAATCGCATCTGGCGTGCAGCCACATCATGGTTGGGATGGGATGTTAGGCCAGGCCAAAAGATTGTCTTAATTTTTGGGTGAGACTTAAGATGGTGGGCTATTTTTTCGGCGTTTTCACAGGCACGTTGGACTCTTATGTGTAGGGTCTTAATCCCCCGAATTGTTAGGAAACAGTCCATAGGCCCCGGGACTGCACCGGTAGCATTTTGGATAAAAGAAAGACGCTCGCCAAGTTCATCAGATTTGGTCACTAAGGCACCCAAAACGACATCAGAATGCCCATTGATGTATTTGGTGGCGGAGTGTAGTACAATGTCTGCTCCCAAGTCCAATGGATTTTGTAGGTAAGGAGAAGCAAATGTATTGTCGACAACCGTCCAGATACCTTTCGCTTTGGCAATTTGACAAATCGCTTCAATATCAATAATGTTGAGTGTTGGATTAGTGGGAGTCTCGATCCAAATAAGTTTTGTTTTTTCCGAAAGGAAGGGCGTGATATCTTTGGCATTTGCCATGGAAATAAAAGTTGATTGGATTCCAAACTTCTCATACACCTGACGCATCTGACGATAAGAACCACCATACAAATCATTGGTCGAAACAATCTCATCACCCGGGCTAAGTAGCTTCATGATGGCATCCATTGCCGCAAGGCCACTGCCAAAAGTAATACCGTACTTGCCATTCTCTAAAGCCGCTAAGTTGGCTTCCAGCACCTTTCTAGTGGGGTTTTGTGTACGAGAATATTCAAACCCTTTGTGATCACCCGGAGATGCCTGCACATAGGTGGATGTTTGAAAAATTGGAGTCATAATGGCTCCGGTTGTTGGGTCGGGAGTCACTCCGGCGTGGATGGTTTTTGTTTCGAATTTCATGAGTTGTTTTTTTTACCTTGACTATGCAGCAATTCAGCACGTATTAGGTTGGCTATTGCATATTTTGGATTTAATAGTAAGTTGTTGGGCAAAGCTACAAAAAAAAGCAACTTCTACGAGAGAAGTTGCTTCTATTTCATATCCTTGTCCGTCTTTCGACAAACAAAAAGAAAGGTCTTAGTTCAAAGAATTAGTAAGGTCTTTACTAGGTTTGAATTTAGCCTGCTTCTTTTCAGGAATTTGGATAGTTGCACCTGTAGCAGGGTTGCGACCTTGGCGGGCCTTTCTGAGATTAACAGAAAAATTACCAAAACCAAGTAGACGAACATCGCCTCCAGCCTGTAAAGTACTAGAAATTCCGTCTAAAACTGCATTTACAGCATCGGTAGCTTGCGCTTTTGTTAGTCCACTAGCTTCTGCCACGTGGCTAATCATTTCTGATTTGTTCATTTCTTATAGTTAAGTTTAGAAAATAAGAGTTGCGAAGGTATAATGATTATTCTTAAAATCAAAAAAAACGACCTAAAAAGCCACAAAACCCTACTAAATAAAGGGTTTTTTGTATTTTTAACTGATTTTGACCCTAAAAAAACCGACTAATTCTCATTGTTCTACAGCTCAGCTAGACGACTTTGTGACCACAAAAAGGCTTTTTTTAGGTGTGTTTCTGCTTATTTTGATAGCATTTTGCCTACTTTAGGCACCCCTTCTATCCGTCAACAAGCCCATATATGATGAAATGCTTTAGTTGCTTTATTCTTTTTGTCTCTCTTGCAGCGATTGTTAGCTGCAATTTGCATACTAGCAAATCGAACAGAAATCTAGTTATAACGGGTCGTGACTCAGCCAGACCCTTGCCATCAAACCCTTTTGCGCCAGCAGATACAAGTATTAACTACCTTTATACAGAGTCCACGGATACTCATGATTATTCCCAAAATTGGGATTTTGACGGAGATGGTTTGTTAGATGAATTGTTGCTTGTTGGCAATGGTGGAGCTCATGTCTATTATGACTTGATTATTCGATTGAAATCACAAAAGAAAATCTTTTCTTTGCAGTGTCTGGGTATGGATTATCCAATGCTTGAATCTGTCAATATCTTTGTACAGTTGGATTCTATTGATTTGTCCTATTTTCCAAAATTTGTGGTCTATGACTTTGATGGAGATGGTCTTCAGGATATTTATTTAAATATTCGTGATACATCATTGGATGTTTGTGCTGATTGGAGAAAGAAAATGGGCTTAAGTACTTTTCAAATAATTATCCAATTCAAATCAAAAGAAATGACCATGGCCGATTTTGATTTAAAAGCCTTTCTCAACAAAAAAGTAGACTAGGGAACAAAACAGCCCTTTAGTTTTGTTGATAGGACATCAATCAGTGTAGGGAGTACTTTTTGTCAATACCGGCACTCACTAATTAATCACCAACCCAACAATCGTAAAAATAAAGATAGCCAACCAATAAGTGCTTAGAATAAGCACTTCAGCACTTTCAAAAGGTTTGATAAACTTTTTATAGGCAATAACTGCATCTGAAAATGAAAACAATAAGGAAGCCCCACCAATGATCCAATAGACCATCGAATTGTCTTTAGTCGCCAATCCAATTGCCTGCCAATTCATGACGGTTATGGCGAGCATATACACAGCCACCGGGATTGAGTACCTATATAGGTGTCTCTTTATGTAAAAATAATATAAACTACTCAGTAACAACAAGATAACTAATGGAAAAATCGACCAGATAAAACCAAAAATGCTCAAAAAAGCAAAAATAAAAGCAAGGTGTGCTAATAAAAAAGAAAACAACCCTTGCAGAAAAAAACGATCAACAATTAGAAACACATCACCAATTAGTGCGAATACCAACCCAATTAAAATGATAGCCGAATAAGTGCTTTGTGTCTGTTGATAAATAACAATGGCCAAAACGATTATCAATATCGTTGTCAGCGGCTTGAAAAGTGCATACAACCGGGTCACATCAATTTGTCGAAAATAGATGGCTATGACAGCCGAAGCCAAAATGGCCATGCTTAATAGGTTGATAATCATCAGGAATTTTTCGTTCTCATCTACAATCCTAAACAAGTATGTCCAAAGGTTGTTTTCATAAAAAAGGCACGTGCATTGTGTCCAAAAAATACTAACTTGCCGCTTCTTCAGATTCATAGCAGAATCCACCCTAATTCAACTTTCTTTACCATGAAAAGACCCGAATTCCAAGATTATTTAGCACATTTTCCAGAAGTAGAACTTCCAGCCACATTGACGGAGTCGTTGCATCGTGAACTTGAACGGGCTAATTTGCCTTTTGCTCAAGTAGTGCAGTTGGCTTTTGTGCAACCTTCAGACATGGGGGAGATTGATGAGTTTACGGAGTATATGCCAGCTTTTAAGGTGACCACAGAGAAAGCATTTAAGGCGGTTGTTTTTTGGAAGGCGGGGCTGTTGAGCTATGAATATATCTTGGCAACCTATACGCCTAA
Organism: Lepetodrilus ovalis; assembly: GCA_032361185.1. Classification (NCBI taxonomy): domain Eukaryota; kingdom Metazoa; phylum Mollusca; class Gastropoda; order Lepetellida; family Lepetodrilidae; genus Lepetodrilus; species Lepetodrilus ovalis. The sequence continues at coordinate 40,403 of JAUTBQ010164822.1, read as the reverse complement.
AGGGGAGCATATCTCGAGTGCCGTAATCAGTAAAGTCGAGTCTAAGGATGATGTAATCGTACAATCTGCGACGGTGATTACCGCTGACTGGATTGTCTATGTGTCCGAAGGAAAATTGGTCACCGACGAGTTTGATGCCACTCAGGCCACTAATTATTCTTTTGAAGTATTGCCGAATGGTGAAATTGTGAGATATGGGGGTGATGAATTTCTTTAGTGTAGATGGCTTACGCAAAATTATTATTAACTAAAAGCCATACATTTCAAAACACAAAATGCTTAGTTTCGTACGAAACTGTACATTTAATAATTAAAAATGAAAAAAAACAAAAACAAAAACAAAAATAGAAAACTATCTGCCAAAAAATTGCAGAAAGTAATTAAACGAATTATTTGGGAAAAACCCAACAAACAGTTTAATCCAAAACAAATACAACAACGGGTAAATAGTGAAAACAACATTGATTCAATCCTTTATGCACTAGAAAACCTTGTAAGTCAAGGTGTTATCGTACCGAAGGATAATTATAAATTTCAAGCCAAACAAGGTGCTTTTGTGGAAAAATCGAGTGATGTCTCCTATGAAGGATATGTCGATATGACGCGTTCCGGGGCTGGGTTTGTTATGGTAGAAGAATTGGAAGACGATATTTATATCCCCCAGAAATACATGAGCCGATCCATGAATGGAGACCGTGTTAAAGTCGTGTTGTTTGATGGTGGCCGTCGTCGAAGAAAGAAAGAAGGGCGTATCGTAAAGGTGCTAGAAAGAGCAACAAAACAGTTTGTTGCTAAGTTGAGGGTCCTTAATGAAATTGCTATCGCTTTTCCGGAAGGGGATTCGATGCCTGTAGAAATATCCATTCCGAAAGGAGAGATAAAAGATGCTAAAGATGGCGAAATGGTGATTGTTGAAATTACTAAATGGCCTTCCAAACCAACAAAAGCACCTGTGGGACGAGTCAAATCGGTGCTCTCCGCTCGCAATGACTCCGATCTTGAGATGCAGTCCATTTTGATAAATAATGGCTTCTCTTTGACTTTTCCGGATGAAGTGATGGAGCAAGTAATGCCCATGACGGATCAGATATCCGATAAAGAAATTGCTAAACGAAGAGACTTTAGAGATGTGTTGACCTTGACAATTGACCCGCATGATGCAAAAGATTTTGACGATGCCTTGTCTTACACAAAACTGAAAAATGGAGATGTAGAAATTGGTGTGCATATTGCAGACGTGACACACTTTATGGATGCAGGGAGTGCGTTGGACGAAGAAGCTTACGAGCGTTCTACATCCGTTTATTTAGTAGATAGAGTGTGCCCGATGCTGCCCGAAAAGCTATCCAACAATCTCTGTTCATTACGCCCCAATGTCGACCGGTTGGCCTTTGCTGCCGTCTTTACTTTTGACAAGCAATTGAATATTAAGAAACGTTGGTTTGGCAAGACGGTGATTCATTCCGATAAGCGATTTGCGTATGAAGATGCCCAGAAAGTATTGGATGCTAAGAAGGGTGATTTTTATAAAGAATTAAGCACATTAAATAAGATCGCCCATCATTTGCGCAAGCAGCGATTCAGTGAAGGCTCTATTAGTTTTGAGACCGATGAAGTAAAGTTTAAGCTGGCAGAAGATGGTAAGCCACTGGATATTTATCTAAAAACAAGAAAAGATACCCACTTGTTGGTCGAAGATTTTATGCTGCTAGCCAATCGTGAAGTGGCAGAATACATTCATCGAAAGAGTAAAGGTAAAAAAATACCTTTTGTCTACAGGATACACGACTTGCCAGATACCGATAAATTGGTCGATTTTGCACGGTTTGCCGGGTCAATGGGTGTTAAGTTTGATATTCAGACACCTAAGTCAATCGTGAAGTCCTTTAATAAATTATCCGAGCAGGCAGAAGCCAAGCCAGAGCTTAAAATATTGGTAATCATGGGTGTACGGACCATGGCAAAAGCGGTATATTCTGCTGATAATATTGGGCACTATGGCTTAGGATTTGAGCATTATACGCACTTTACTTCGCCTATACGGAGATATGCTGATGTTTTGGTGCATCGGTTGCTTGCGCAAAATTTGGACGAAGTACATCGTACCGATTTGAAACGTTTGGAGTCGCAATGTCGTCATATTTCTAACCAAGAGCGTAAAGCGGTTGATTCTGAGCGCCAAAGTGTGCGGTATAAGCAAGTAGAATATTTACAGCAGTTTGTGGGGCATACCTACGAAGGGTTAATTCGCGGTATCGGAGAGCGTGGCTTTTATGTGGAGCTAACCGAAAATTTCTGCGACGGTATGGTGGCTTTTGAATCTTTGGGCGAGCCTTTTGTCGTAGAACGGGGTCGAATGCAAGCACGTGGAAAACACACCGGTCGAAAATATAAAATGGGGGATCGCTTAAATGTAACGATTGTGGCAGTCAATCTTGACAAGCGACAAGTAGAATTTCAAGTAGAATCATGAATCTAAAAATAGGTCTTATCGGAATCGGAAATGCCGGTGGACAACTGGCTAGGGTCTTGCATCGTAAGCATGCAGGACTCCAAGCTATTTTTAGTCGTGATGCCCAAAAAGCAGAAAAACTAGGCAAGCGGATGCGCATTTTTTATACCGATGACTTAGCGGCATTTCCGACTAATTTGGATTTGTATATCTTGGCAGTACCGGATGGGGCGATAGAAGGAGTCGCTGCTAACTTGTCGGAGCATATCAAAAAAAGTGGGGCAGTTGTTCATATTTCGGGCTCACAACCATCCACCGTTTTGCAGCCTTATTTCAAAAAATACGGTGTCTTTTATCCTTTGCAAACCATGTCAACCGGCCGCAGAGTAAGATTTGATCGCATTCCAATTTGTATCGAAGCAAAGAATAAAAATTTGCGCAAGCAATTGTTAGATTTGGGACGCTTGATTTCAGCACACGTACATTTTGTTGATGATGCTGAGCGAGCTTGGTTGCATATAGCAGCAGTGATGGTTAATAATTTTACCAATCATTTGTATTTCCTTGCGGAAAAATTGACCAAAGAGCAAGGCTTGTCCTTTGACCTATTGCGACCACTCATCTTAGAGACTGCCGAGAAAGTACAAAAAATGGACCCTAAGCAAGCTCAAACCGGTCCCGCTGTCCGCGGTGACCAAGCGACCATTGATAAGCATTTGGAAAAATTGGCTTTACATCCGGAGATGTTAAAGGTGTATCAGATACTTTCAGAATCTTTGGGAAAGACATAAAAAAAGCAAGCTCGATACATACGTGTATGTATCGAGACTTACTAAACTTAAACCCCTTTAAGTTGCTCTTTTGGGCTATTGCTGAAGCCTATATTTTAGGCCAATACCTAATTGTACTGTTGTTGGTAGCAATTTTACGTTGGGCTCGCTACTCCAATTGGTTAGGGTACGATGCCCACGTGCGTATAGTTGCGCAGAAAGATGATTAGAAAGGCTGAAACCAAAGGCCGTTTCTCCCCAGCCATCAAATGCGGTAGATTTAAATATGGGTGTGTCCTGATTGTATTTAAGAATAAAGCCATCTTTGTCTAAAGTGTATCCTTGAGCTGCTCTGGAGAACGTATAGCCCAGTCCTGCTCCCATTGTCCAGTTCCAGTTTCCTTTGCTCCAGATTTGTTTGTGTGCACCGATAGTGATACGGTGCGACTGGAATGTATTGTCTGTCTGGTAGTTGCGATTGCGGATGACTTTTACATCTTGGACTTCAGTAGTTCGGTTGATTACTCGGCCAGAAAAAGCATCTTTGACAATAGCTGTGATAACTTCTTGCTCTTCATAAAATGAATCAACACCAATTAGTTCAAAATGCTGAATGCTCTGTTCAAAATCATAGCCGGCAGAAAAAGCCCAACCTTTTTTATTTTCAATATTAAATCCAACTCCGGCATGAAGACCCGGCTTCCAAGTTGTGTACTGGTCACGCTTATCCGCATTTTTGAAGTTTGCGAAAGAAAATGATGTTCCACTTCGCAAAACCACAGAAGGTACCCAGCTAAACTTGACAGGCTTTGGTGTAGCCACACTAGCAGGGGGTGTCTGGTCTAGGGCAGACCAGACACTTGCTAGTGCAATCGGTGTGATGGGCGTAATAAAAAGCGTAAAACTATCTTTATGGTTGGATCTATTGGGTGCTTGTTCTTTGTTTGGAGTTGTGTTCTTGTGTTTCGCTGCGGTGTTCTTTTGTTCCGTTACAGGTACGGCCACTTCTGGCGATGCAATAAGAGTACTCGTTGCTGCTTTGTGTGGAGGCAGTAGCGTGTTGTTTTTTTGTTGCGTTGAATTGCTTTTTGTTGCTTTTTGAGCAGGTAGTAGTGAATTGTTTTCTTGTTGCTTTGCAGTAGTTGTTATTGTATTAGCCGTCGTCGCATCCGATGCTTTTTGAGTGGTGTTAGGAGATTCAATCTGTACTTTCTGATCTGTATTAGTAGTGCTTGTTTCTAGCGTTTTTGTTGTTGTTTGAGTTGGTAATTGTTTGTGTGTATTAGGTTGATTTGAAGCCATAGTGTGAAGGCTGTTCTTAGAAGGAAGCAAGTACCAAGATAGCAAGGAGCCAAAGGCGGCCAAGAAGATCCAAAAAGCAATGCCTTTTTTCTTTCTTTTGGGCGTATCCATTTTTGCATAGATACCGTCCTTTGTGTTGTCCCATTCAAGAGCTGATGGAATCTTTTCCAAAGGCTCATTAAGCAGGTCTTTTATTTTATTGTCAAGATGTGTCATTTCCTATCTCTTTAAAGTTGGTTTGTTGGCGAAGCAAACTGTTTTTTTAGCCATTTTTTTGCTCTCAATAGTTGTGATCTTGAAGTACTTTCCTCAATGCCTAGAAGCAGTGCAATTTCTTTATGTTCGTATCCGTCAATAGTGTTTAGCATGAATACAAGTTGGTAGTTTCTTGGCATCTTCTTCAAAAGCTTTAAGATGTCATTCCGAGTCAATGTGTCGTAGCTAATGTCTTGTGCGCCTACGATGTCATCATTGATTTCATTAGAGACCATCTGTATTCGATTTTTCTGCTTACGCAAAAACATCAAACATTCATTGACTGCAATCTTGCGTATCCAAAATTTGAACTCTCCTTTAGTCTCATCAAATGATTTAATGTTTTGAAAGACTTTAGCGTAAGTTTCTTGGACTAAATCTTTTTGCTCTTCTGCGTTAAAAATATATCTTTTAATGGTGCTGAAAACATACGCGATAGTAGCCTTGTAAAGGTGCTCATGACCTTTAGGATTGTTATTGCTACATAGCTGTATAGTTTCTCTGCTTACCATGTTTTTTGTTTAAGGGAAAGGGGGACAGGTAAGTATCCCCCTTTCTTTTTTATAAAACAAACAATACTTATTATTCGCAACCACCGATTAAAGTGGACAACTCATCATCACTGTTTATTGTTACTGTTTCACTAGTTGAAACCATAACCACAGTTATTGGATATTGGATAGTAATGTCATTCATGCCCATGTAACTCATGGCATCTTCAGTTGAAGTTAGAGAAACGGTATTGCCATCAAAAGTGATATCGAAAGGATAAGAAATGTTGTAGCAAGCTGCTTGACCAGGTTCTGCGAAAGCAGAAGAGTGGAGAAGTAGATTGTCGTAGATTTGGTACTCAAATCCTTCACAAGCACTTAATGCTTCTTGCATTTCATCGTCAGAATTGACAACTAATTGTGTGCCATCAGTACCTACAAGAGTAAGTGGATAAACAAAACTAACCATATTTCCGTTCATGGCAGTTCCCCAAAAGTCATCATCTGAGTTTATTACAACGGTAGATCCATCTTCTAAGGTTACAGAGAAAGGCATTGCGATGTCATAGCATCCAAAAATTCCTGTTCCTGTTGGGACTTCATTGTTACAAGCCCAAAGTAAATCAAAGAATTGAGTAGCACCTTCTACAGTAGTTGTAGTTCCGTCACCATCAACAACGTTAAGTGGATAAGTGAAGTGCCACATGGTGTCCATAGATGCAACCACTAGCTCTACTAGCTCCTCATCACTGTTGATTGTAGCGGCTTCTCCAAATTGGTTGGCAACGCCTACAGGATACACGAGAGAGTAGCAAAAATCTTCATCAGTGACCAAAAATACAGGAACTTCATTTTCCCAGTTGTCGGTTGGAGCACAACTAGCAAAGGCAACACCTAGCGCATCAGCATCAGCGATTTCTTCGCTGGTACCATCCTCGTGGGTGATTGTGAAAGGATAAACAAAATCAATAGCGGTACCGCTTGTAACAGCTGATGTAAATCCATCTTCGTTGTTGATAGCTACAACTGTACCGTCTACATTTAGTTCAAATGGGTAAGGGATTGAAAAACAAGCAAGGTCTAGTCCATCGGTCAATGGTGATACCATACCTATTAGGTTGTTGGATGTGTTTGTTGTTGGTTCCGGTGTCACCGAAGTCTGATCATTTTCAGTCACGGAGTCTTTTGTACAGGACGTCATGCCGATGACTGCCAGAACAAACAATAATGCAAATACTTTTAAATTTTTCATTTTTTTTCTTTTTTATGAGAAATCAATTAACGCCCTACAATATGCCTTATTTTCTATTTGTGTTGCATCTGCCCCAGAAAAATTGAATTTAAGTGGCATGTGTCGTAATCCTGATTAGACGATTAGTAGGGGCAAAAACCTTGCTAATCAAATATGGATGCAATCGAACTTTGTCCCACACTAGTTTTAATGGACTAAACACTGATTTCATAGTACGCACTGCTTATTTTGTTCAACTGATGCAACCTGCAAATCACTGATAGTCAATAGTTTATATGATAATTTTAACACTTGAATAGTGTTTGATTAACATTCTAAGCCACCAGAACTACTACAGATTTAACAGGTCTGCACGGATTTTTAACTTACTTCGCAACTTAAAATGACGGGTTTTTACGGATTTTCCCGTCACTACGCACTCGACCCTCAGATCGCTTTGGCGTTCGGGGCTCGTATTGTAACGGCGGTTTTAACCGCCTAGTTTCATGTGCAAGTCTGAACTTGGCGGTTAAAACCGCCGATACAGATAAGTGCCCACCGGTGTACCGAATTACCGAAAGTTAGATTAGTCTAATTTCTCCTTTGGCCCATACGCCAGATCACCAGCATCGCCAAGTCCTGGGACAATATAGGACTTGCCGGTTAGTTCTTCATCAATCGCCGCAGTCCAAATATGAGCTTCAGGAAGCTCACGACGGATGTATTGAATGCCGTCTGCCGAAGCAATAACAGTTGCGATGTGGATTTCTTTTGGGGTGCCATGCTCTAGAAGTAAGTCAATCGAAGATTTTATCGATGCACCAGTAGCTAACATAGGGTCTACTAGGATGAGTATACAGTCATCAAGCTTTGGGGTCGTGACATAATCTGTTCTTATCTCAAAGGAACCATCTTTATGATGGTGGCGCATAGCCGCTACAAAAGCATTGTCAGCATAGTCAAAATATTGTAAAAAACCATTGTGCAATGGAAGACCGGCTCTCAAAATAGTCGCTAATACAATGCGGTGATTATTCTTGCGAAATGTAGTTGCACCCAGTGGAGTCTCAATGGCTTCGTCATCATAAGGAAAAAATTTGCTCATCTCGTAAGCCATGATGTTGCCAATACGTTCTATATTTTTGCGAAAGCGCATCCGGTCAGTCTGCACCTTGTTATTGCGGATTTCACCAACAAACTGGTGAAGAATAGAATCTTGATCGCCTAAGTTGTGTATCATCTCTCCTTTTTTTGTAGCAGATAACGTCCAGTGCTACCTGACCATGCTCCAAGGGCAGTTGTTAGTCCACCAATTAAACCGGTTAGTAAAAGTAAGACATTTTGGGACAGCCCACCAAACAAAAGCCCTATTTTTTGCGAAAGCAAGCCATTGTTTGCAATGTCAGCCATGAATGCCGGGATCAACCACAGCAAACTTCCACCCAAAAAACCAATCACAAAACTACTCCAGCGGCGTTTATGAAAAACAAATGATGCAATCATCCCTACAATGGCCAGCGTCCACCAAGGAAGATATTGCTGAGTCCACCAACCTAATCCAAATATGGTTACTAATTGTAATATGTGTTTCATTTAGTTAAAGGTTTCGGTCTTCAAAAATGGGGTCTGTTGGGTCATATCGAGTTTCTTGAGAAATAGAAGCTGATAATACTTTCCTGTTGCCCAATCATCCACTAAGTTGTCATAAAAAGGCGAGCCCGGATTGCCGGAAGCACCACCAGGAAGCACACCGTATGCTTTGATTGGGCTGGAAAGCTCTACAATCATACGCCAAGAAGGGCCAAAACTACCATTCATGGCATTAATCGTGTACGCCTGTCCACCGACGTCTAGACCCTTGCGGGAAAAAGGATTTATACGGGCTAAGTGGTTGATAGTCGGTTGGTTATAGTCCTTCCAGTGGTAAGTGTGGCTAGCAATTTTCTCTGCCAAAGTCTCCATCATATCACCAAATGCCAATGTAGAAATATCCGAAAAAGTCTCTACTTCATCAGTAAACAACAAATCAAAATATTGGTGGGTTGTGTCATCCATCAGCTCTACCATACGCCAGTTTTCAGGGTATCTGACTGCTATAGAATCAGGCAGCTTAGCGATTTCATCCCATGTTCGTTCTACCAGCTTTCGGTACCAAACCGTAAAGAGCACAGGTTCCAAGCTATCCTTGCGGAAATGATAGTCCCATTTTTGTAGTTGGTCTATCAGTGGCAATGCACCGGCTTTTAACCGAGAAGTATCAAGCACCGCTAACATTTTGGGGAGCGCGTCAGCGGCTCCAATATTATAGTCGTCTTGTTGCATTTTCATCATGTCTTCGATGGTGATATGATTCATTTTTTGCAATTTGTTATAAATAGTGCGACAGCGAAAATCTCCAAATCCACCGTTGTAATAATAGGGGTAGGAAGGTGGTGTAGAATTTTGGTTGGCCGAGAAAACAAAACCACGATCAGGATTCTTGAGCTGCGGAATCTGGTCTTGTGGGATATACCCTAGCCAGTCGTTAGCATGTTTGGAGCCGTCTTGAATAAACCGGCCTTGCTCTGGATTTTTTATCGGAAATTTGCCCTGAACCCGAATGGCAATATCTCCATCAACGGAAGCAAATATCATGTTTTGTGCAGGATAGGTGAAGTCTTTGGCGGAAGCGACAAAATCCTGATAATTTTGACTTTTCATGAACCCTACAAAAGCACCCAGCTCAAAAGTCTTTGAAGGTTCATTGGAGAGCCATTTTAACGCCATACCACTATATGGTTTGTCCTTTTTGTCATAAACGATAGGGCCCCATTTTGTGATTTTGGTGGCTAGGATTTTTGGGTTTTTATTTTTAATATAAATAGTGTCATAGACAACTTGAATTGGAACTTCTTTTCCATCGAGCAAATAGTTAGTATGGCTTTTATCTGTCCAACTTATTCTATACCAGTCGGTTACGTCTTGACCTACATTCGTGACCCCCCAAGCAATCCTTTCATTAAAGCCAATGATGATGCCGGGTATACCAGCCAAAGATACGCCCATACTGTTGACTTCTGGGGTGTGAATTTGGAGCATATACCATATAGACGGCAGCGTCAACGGCAGGTGTGGGTCATTACATAAAATGGGAGAGCCACTTTTTGTTTTTTTGCCGGAAACGGCCCAGTTGTTAGAGCCGATACCTTCGTTCATCTTGGGTAGTGGCTCTACCATCGAATAAGCCGAATCAACCCAAGATGGGTGCTGTCTGGTTAGTTGAATCTTAAGGGAGTCCCATTGACCAAAGTCAGGAACTACAGGCTTTTGCTTTGGGTTGTATTCCGGGTAGAGAAAGTCAAATGCTTTTTGGCCAAGCGCAATGCGCAAGTTGGTCATTTCGATATCGTTGTGACCAAAGTTAAGGGTTTTGGCCATGCCCTTAAATTGTAGGGCTACTTGAAGTGGTGACCAGTGCGAAGGTCGGTAGCCCATGAGCTTGAATTCTACCGGTAAATCTCCTTCGGTGAGTTGGTCGATATAGGCATTGATTCCGGCACAGAACTGTTCGAGCAGATGATAGTTTTTAGGTGATTTTTTCCAAGCTTCAATTGTTTCTTTGGCGGCACGTAGTAGACCGATTCGGCGTTGGCGTTGATCGTAGTCTATCAAGTCGCTACCAAGTATTTCGGCGAGCCTTCCAGCCACCGCCCTTGTCGAAAAATCCATTTGCCACAGTCGGTCTCGTGCGGTCAAATAACCTTGGACATAAACGGCATCTTCTAGGTTCTGGGCAAAAACATGGGGCACACCAAGCGTGTCAGTTTGTACCGTCACAGGTGCTGTAAGGTGTTGATTGTCAATCATTTCCTTGCGGAAAAAATGTTCTTCCGGGACAGCATTTTTCCAAAAACCAGAATAGGGACTCATGAGTTGTCCCATTGGCGGGATGGAAGACGACGTGACAAGCTCTGGTCGTTCTAGAATAACGATAAAAGCAAGGGTCAAAAAAAAGGGCAATAGGTAGCTGAGTTTTCGCATTTTTGTAGTCATAGAGTTCATCGGTAAAGGTATGTTTTTTTTACAACTCCAAAACTCCAAAACCCCAAAATTTATCCACTCCTAAACTTCTCAACTCCCAAACTCCCAAACTCCAAACTCCAAAACTCCCAAAAACTTTACCTATATTTGCGAAAGCATAAAAATTGAGAAAGATGAATGTAAATACTTTGCTAAGTCGTGCCGAAAAATTAGAGTACTTGACCGCTGAAGAAGGATTGTTTTTATTTGAGCATGCCGAGACAGCCGTATTGATGCGGACAGCGGACAAATTGCGCAAGCATCATATCGCTGATAATAAGGTCACTTGGATTATTGACCGAAATTCGAATACGACAAATGTTTGTGTGGCAAATTGTAAGTTTTGCAATTTTTATCGAGTCCCCGGGCACAAGGAAGCTTATATTACTACGATTGATGAGTATAAAGAAAAAATTGACGAGCTTTTTAGGTATGGTGGCAATCAGTTGCTACTACAAGGTGGGCATCACCCGGAATTAGGGTTAGATTTTTATGTAAAGCTTTTTAAGGAATTAAAATCATTGTATCCCAATTTGAAGCTTCATGCTTTGGGGCCACCAGAAATTGTACATATTGCTGAATTGGGCGGTTTGACTTTTAAGGAAGTATTGTTGGCACTTCGAGAGTCTGGCATGGACACCTTGCCTGGTGCAGGTGCTGAAATTTTGGACGATAGAGTCCGGTTTATTATTTCCAACGGAAAATGTGGCGGCAAGGACTGGTTAGATGTCATGCGTGCGGCACACCAAATAGGTATGGCAACGTCTGCTACCATGATGTTTGGGCATATTGAGACCAACATGGAAAGGATGGAGCACATTGTTGCTATGCGTCAAGTACAGTTGGAGAAACCAGTTGATAGCCAAGGGTTTACATCTTTTATTCTATGGCCTTTCCAAGATGAAGGCACCTTGCTCAAAAAATTAAAAAGAGCACGAAATGCAGTAACTAGTGATGAATATATCCGTATGATAGCTGTTAGCCGGATTTTGTTACCAAATATAAAAAATATTGGTGCTTCTTGGTTGACCGTTGGTAAGCAAGTTGCTCAAGTATGTTTGCATGCCGGTGCCAATGATTTTGGTAGTATTATGATTGAGGAGAATGTGGTCTCTGCTGCTGGCGCAAATTTTAGATTTACAGCACAAGGGATACAGGATGCCATTCGTGATGCTGGATTTATCCCGCAGTTTAGAGATCAGGAATATAATCATTTGCCGCTACCAAAAGTCATTGAACAACAAGAATTGGATCGCAGCCGTATGGTGGTAGACTAGGAGGGATAAGTCGGATTAGGCAGGTATCAAAGACATCCCTTGTCACAGCCTAAGATGCAGACTGGTAAGTGTTTAGTCTGCTCTACGAAACCGACCAAGCCTTGTCTATCTTTACCAAAAATAGATTAAACCCCATTATGGCCGTAGTTCCCCATTCCTTATTCACCGAATTTGACATTTCTTTATTTCAAACAGGTCGACACTTTAGATTATACGAAAAATTTGGGAGCCATCTTATCGAAGTAGATGGCAATAAAGGGGTGTATTTTGCTGTATGGGCACCCGATGCGGATGTTGTTTCAGTGATTGGTAGCTTTAATGGCTGGAATTCTGCCAGCCACCATTTGAATGTTCGTTGGGATGGGAGTGGCATCTGGGAAGGGTTTATTCCACAAGTAATCAAAGGGGACTTGTATAAATACGCCATTCAAGCAAAATCGGGAGAAAGGCTCGAAAAAGGTGATCCATTTGCCACCTTTTGGGAAATTCCACCCAAAACGGCTTCGATTGTCTGGGATACCAATTACCAATGGAAAGATAAAAAATGGCTGGCTAGCCGTCTAAAGAAAGGCAAGGATGCGCAGCCAATGAGTGTCTATGAATTGCATCTTGGCTCTTGGATGAAGATACACGAAGAAGAGAATCGCTCTTTGAGCTATCAGGAGTTGGTGGATAAATTGATTCCGTATATTTTGTCAATGGGTTTTACGCATGTCGAGTTTATGCCGGTGATGCAGCATCCATATTTTCAATCTTGGGGATATCAGATAACGGGGTATTTTGCTTCGGATAGTCGATTTGGTACGCCGGAAGATTTTATGTATTTGGTTGATAGCTTGCATGGAGCAGGGATTGGTGTGATACTGGATTGGGTGCCGTCACATTTTCCGGGTGATGATCATGGATTGTACAAGTTTGACGGAAGTCACTTATACGAACATGCTGACCCCCGAAAAGGCTATCACCCGGATTGGACAAGTTATATCTTTAATTATGGGCGGCATGAAGTACGTTCTTTTTTAATTTCTAATGCTTTGTACTGGATGGATGTATTTCATGTGGAAGGTTTGCGTGTGGACGCCGTAGCTTCCATGCTGTATCTAGACTATTCCCGCAAGGAAGGAGAGTGGGTGCCAAATGAACAAGGCGGTAATGAAAATTGGGAAGCGGTACACTTCCTAAAGGAATTGAATGATGCCGTGCATACGCACCACCCTGGTGTTTTGACGATAGCCGAAGAATCTACTTCATGGCCTGGAGTGACAGCTTCGACAGATAAAGAAGGGTTGGGTTTTGATCGTAAATGGATGATGGGTTGGATGCATGATACGTTGCGTTATTTGCAGCGTGATACTATCTACCGTGGACATCACCAGAGCGAGCTGACCTTCAGTATGTTATATGCCTTTACAGAAAAGTTTGCCTTACCATTATCTCATGATGAAGTGGTTCACGGCAAAGGGTCTTTGCTAGATCGAATGCCGGGAGATGAATGGCAAAAGTTTGCCAATTTGCGACTTTTGTACGGCTATATGTATGCCCACCCCGGAGACAAATTATTGTTTATGGGGGCAGAAATTGGGCAACCGCGCGAGTGGAGCTTAGACCACGGTATTGAGTGGCATTTGACGGATTATCACCTGCACAGTGGGATTCAAAAATGGGTCACGCACATGAATCGATTGTTTAAAGATAATTCGGCATTTTGGGAAGATAACTTTTCGCCGAAAGGCTTTGAATGGATTGCAGCAGATGATACACATAATAGCGTGATTGCTTTCTTGCGAAAAAGTACCGACCGGGTTGTTTTGGTAGTGTGTAATTTCTCACCCAACTGTGTTGACAATTATCAGTTGGGGGTGCCACATCCTGGCGTCTGGCAAGAAATGGCCAATAGTGATGCCAAAGAGTATGGCGGAAGTGGCTTGTTGAATGGCCGCCTTACGGCAAAAAAGAAGGCATATCATGGCCACGAGCAGTCCATTTTAGTGCGCTTGGCACCGCTGTCTGTTATGATTTTTGGCATAGAGTCAAATAAGCTTAGTCAGCAAGTATTATGACAGTGTATACCAACTATATAGTCTTTTGTGCCGAATACTAGCATTTTGCTACCGGTTATAATATTGCGATAGAATTTACTGGCTCAATACCATTAAAAATTCAAGTTTAATAGGGGATTCTTTTTTTGTATTTTTCCATCTTTGTGAAATAATTAATTATCTTTGGGACATCATTCACTTAAAACAATTGAAAATGAAAAAATTTCTTCTTTTACTAGTTGTGGGCTTCTCTATGATGTTTGCAACCAATGCATCCGCTCAAGGGTACATTAAGATTAATCCAATTAACTTAGCATTTGGTCAGTTTGGTGCTCAATACGAAGGCGTTGTTAGCGATAAGAGCTCGTTCCAAGTAGGTGCCTTTTTCGTTAGCAGAGGCTTTACCGGTTACAAAACGACTGGTTTCGGTGCTAACTTGCAATACCGTTTCTACTTGTCAAATGATGATGCGCCCAAAGGTCTGTTCGTAGCTCCGGCTGTTGGAGCCCGCTTTATGACATATGGATACGATGGCATATACGGAACTAGCGGTGACGACTTTAGCTATACGGTAATTACTCTAGGTGCTTTAATAGGTTACCAATGGTTGTTTTCTGATGATAAGTTCTCTTTTGAGCTAGGAATCGGACCAGCCTATTACATGTACTTAGGAGATCATTCTGACATCTTAGGTGGTTTTTCAAGCATTCTACCTATCGGTAGCCTAAGCTTGGGCTATAGATTGGTTGAGTAAGTATTACGACTTTCAAAAAAGCAGGCTTCAAGCAATTGAAGCCTGCTTTTTTTGTGTGGTTTTTCTGCTATTTTTTGTAAATGTCAATTATTAGCAAAATGTAATTTAGGTTGCTTTTTTTTTGTCTAAAGTATTAGATTTGTCGCTTCATTTACGTAAAACAATAAACAATGAAAAAATTTCTTTTTTTACTAGTTGTGGGCTTCTCTATGATGTTTGCAACTAACGGATCTGCTCAAGGGTACATTAAAGTTAATCCTTTGGGAATGGCATTTGGGCAATATGGACTCTTCTTTGAACAAACGGTTAATGAAAATAGCTCATTTTTGTTAGGAGTTAGTTACAGGAAGTTGGGGTCTCAAAATGTGTCCCATACAGGTTTTGGTACCAAAATTCAGTATCGTTTTTATTTGTCTCATCCGGATGCTCCCAAAGGCTTTTTTATTGCCCCAGAAATTGGAGCCAATTTTATGAAGTATGCGGATGACAGTAAGAATACGCTTGTCGAAGACTTTAAATACTCGGTGTTTACATTTGGAGCATTGATTGGGTATCAGTGGTTATTTTCTGATGATAGGTTTTCTTTTGAGCTAGGTGCTGGACCTGCATATTATATGTATGTAGTTGATAAGAAATACAATAATATTGGGCTAGGTGGGAGTATTTTGCCAATTGCCAGTCTGAGCTTAGGTTATAGATTGGTTGAGTAGTATTTATGCCTTTCAAAAAAAGCAGGCTTCAAGCAATTGAAGCCTGCTTTTTTTGTGCTTTTTTCAAATTTTTTGTAATATTTTTTTGGATGTGTGTCTTCTTTTGGGCAAACAGTAGCAATAAATGACACCTATTTTGCAAAGTATTGTTTTCGCCATTATTCCTGAATAGGAGAATTTACCTTTGGTGCTCTTTATTCACGTAAAACAATAAACAATGAAAAAATTTCTTTTTTTACTAGTTGTGGGCTTCTCTATGATGTTTGCAACTAATGGATCTGCTCAAGGGTATTTTAAGGTTAACCCATTGGGTCTTGTTTTTGGTCAGTATAGTGTGGCCTATGAAAATGCAATTAGTGAAAATAAATCCTGGGAAATCGTAGCATCTTATGTTAAGATTGGATCTCAAAACTTGTATATCACAGGGTTTGGGGGGAGTCTTCAGTATCGTTTTTTCTTGTCTAGCTCAGATGCTCCTAAAGGTTTGTTTGTGGCTCCGGTTGTAGGTGCTCGTTTTTTAGAGTATAAGGACTCCGCGGCTGATGCGACTCTTGTAAGCTTTAAGTTCACGACATTGACGGTTGGTGCTATTATTGGTTACCAATGGTTATTTTCGGATGATCGGTTTTCTCTAGAGTTGAGTGCAGGTCCTGGCTATGTGCATTACTTTGCGCCAACAGTAGCCAAAAATACAAATATTGGTGGAAGCATTCTACCAATCGGGTCTATAAGCTTAGGTTATAGATTGGTTGAGTAGTATTTATGCCTTTCAAAAAAAGCAGGCTTCAAGGAATTGAAGCCTGCTTTTTTTTTACAATTTTTATTCTACCTTTGTCGTTTGTTTTTCTAAAATAAGTAACATGAAAATTATTGGACGAATGGGCATCGTGTGCCTACTGCTTTTTGTTGGAAGCATCACTCTTTCTGCTCAGAACTACAAGTCGGCCGTTGGCGTAAGGCTAGGCAGCCCATTGGCTTTGTCTTACAAGGTTTTTTTGAATGAATCTAGTGCCATCGAAGTGTATGGGTTTTATCGAAAAAGAAGTTTTTTTGGTTATCATTGGTCGAACTATGGTTTAGGAGCAACTTATCAAATCCATAAAGACCTTTCGAATGTTGCCAGAGGGCTTCAGTGGTTTTTTGGCGGCGGTGGCGGTGTAAGCTTTTTCTCTTACAGTGACTCAGATTATTTTGGGAATGTCGGTGGCACAGGCCTTTCGATACACGGTGCACTTGGTTTGGATTATCGTTTTGATTCAGTACCGATTAATCTGAGTTTAGATTGGAAGCCAACTTTTTTCTTGAGTGGCTATTATGATGGCTTTGGAGCCCGCTATGGGGCGCTTTCGGTGAGATATGTTTTGGGAGAGTAGGCTATAGATTTTGTAAATCAACGAGCTTTCGGTAGGCACCATTTTGCGTAAGCAGCTCTTCATGAGAGCCTTCTTCGATGATGGTACCTTCTCGCATGACGATGATTCTATCAGAGTGCTTGATGGTGGATAGGCGATGGGCGATGACAATGGATGTCCGGTGAGCCATTATTTTTTCCAGTGCATCTTGAACCAGTTTTTCTGATTCTGAATCAAGCGCAGATGTGGCTTCGTCCAATACTAAGATGGGCGGATCTTTTAAAATGGCTCTAGCAATAGTCAGACGCTGACGCTGACCACCACTGAGCTTGGCACCACCTTCTCCAATGTTGGTCTCATAACCTTTCTCGGTCTCCAAAATAAAGTCATGGGCATTTGCGGCCTTTGTTGCGGCAATAATCTCTGCTTCTGTGGCATTCGGCTTGGCCAGCAATAAGTTGTTTTTGATGGTGTCATGAAAGAGAATGGCATCTTGCGAAATATAGCCTATAAGCTTGCGCAAAGACTTGATTTTCAATGACCTATAATCAACTCCATCAATCCGTATCGCTCCGGAGCTAACATCAAAAAAACGATTTATAAGGGAAGAAATGGTTGTCTTTCCACTGCCGGATTGGCCTACAAGAGCTATTTGCTGACCTTTTTTTATCGTCAGGCTTAAGTTGTTGATGACTTGCTTTTCATCATACGAAAAACAAACATTATCCAAAACTAATTCTTTGTCAAAGCTATCTTTTGCGAAAGCATCTGGTCTGTCTTGCATATCATCAGGCGCATCTAGCAAAGAAAAAATTCGCTCTCCAGAAGACTCCGCTCTCTTAATATCAAAAATAGCATTGGATATATTTTTGGCTGGCGCAATGACTTGGTAAAACAACGCAATGTATGTAATGAATAATTCCGGCTCCAACTGGCCAGTCGTCAAAATCAGCCGACTACCATACCACATGATGGTAATGATAATCATTGATCCTAAAAATTCACTCATGGGAGATGATAATTCTCTTCGGCGAAACATTCGGATCATATGCCGAAAGTAAGTCTCGTTGGTTTTCTGAAAAGCTTGGTTGGCTCGATCTTCAGCAACGTAGGATTTGATGATGGGGAGTCCGCTGATATTTTCATCGACATGGGACAAAATGTAGCCCATGGCTTTTTTGGCTTTCGCCGAAGGTGATTTTAACGTGTTACCAATACGGTTGATGAGCAAGCCCATGATTGGGATGAAAATAACGACAAACCCGGTCAGTTGTGGACTTAAGATAACCATGGTTGCTAACGTCAAAATTATCATCAAAGGGTCTTGTACCAACCGCTGAAAACTACCTAAAAGTGCCCACTGAATCTCATTAATGTCGGTGGTCATCTTGGCGATGATGTCACCTTTGCGCTGCTCGGTAAAGTAGCGCGTAGGCAATTGTAAGATTTTGGTGTGAATTTCATTGCGCAAGTCTCTTTCAACTCCGACTTGGATATAGGCCATCGAGATAGCTGCCAAGTATCGAAAAAGATTTTTGAAGAAAAACATGGCAGTTCCAAAGATAAGAATCCTGCCCAAAACACCTGATTTTCCCAATGCCTGAGATTGTGTAGTGATAAAATAGTTGAGATTGGATTCTAGGTAGCTCTTTAACGACGTTAGCCCGGAATAGGGGAGTGGAGTCGTGACATCAACAGTGTTTTTGAAAATAATCTTTAAAGTCGGAATTAATACCGTTATGGAAAACAACGAAAAGACCACTACCAACAGGTTGAGTAAGATGGTCAGGACAACTTCTTTTTTGTATTTTTTGGCAAAGCCGAGAATTCTAAAGTAGTAATTCATTGTTTTTGGGTCAGAATCGAAAATTTGGTATGGAATTTGAACTGGTCAAAGAAAGCCAAAGTTGCGTAAAATGTATTTAACGGTGCAGTTATTGCTCATATTTCGTTAAATAATTCTTAAAACGCAGGTTTTCCTTGGTTTTTTCCCTTTCAAAACGTACTTTTACCATGAGAATACAACTAGCTCCCCCAGTGAGTTTGACTGTTTTCTTAATTGGCTATAGGTGTTTCCTTGCGGAAATGAAATAGCCCAACAATTGTAACCATGAAAGTTTTTATTTTTACACTTCTTTTTTCTCTGTTTGCAGTGGTGGGATTTTCCCAGACCGCTCCCAAGTCGTATGTAAAAGCTACAACGGTTCAAGTTTTTCCTAATCCGACTACGTCATTCTTTAGAATCGATGATATCAATGAGCAAGTAGCTACAATTTATCTCTATAACCTGATTGGCAAGCGGATGAAAGCTTTTGATGCTTCCAATAACTCGGATTTCTTTGTCAATGACCTGTCTAATGGTCTTTACCTAGTGCAATTGCTTGATGAGCATGGGCAGATTGTAGGTACGACACGATTGACTAAGCGATAGCCACAATAGCCGTCTTGAGCTTCCTCCGTATAGTGTCGGGCTGTTCTCATCCTAATATTATTGCTGTTTTTTGTAGGGGCTATATAGATCACTCGGCCTATTTTGTTGGTTATTCTTTTTTGTCAGATGAATTCTGAGTCAATACTTCGATAAAAAACGACAAAAGAAGCCACGAATACACGAATGCATGTTATTCGTGTATTCGTGGCTCTTGTGCGTCTAGTATAGCAACACCTGACCAATAAATCATCTTTTTTTTATTCAAACTTAAACTGCACTAAATTAAGAAACTATCGTTTTTATTGTGCTTTCGAGTTTCTTGATACGTCATAATTGACCGAAGCATTGCTAAATATAAGTGTCTCAAAACCAGAACGTTATATCAACATGTGCCCAATTTTGTTGCTGAATGATTGAGCTTCATTTCTTGATAGACAAACTTGTAAATATAAGTGGGATACAAAGGGATTTGTCTAATCTTGGCAAAAGGCGGAAATAGCCAGAAAGATATCTTTTAAGCACTTATCTTCGCCGAAAATTCATTGACTAAATAGTTTATATTTATGAAAAGTAGACGATTTTTATTGGGTTTGGTGTTAGTTTTGATGGTGTTGACTAACTTGCTCGCTCAGAGTACTTACACCCTAAGTGGATATGTGAAAGATGCAGAAACTGGAGAAGACTTAATCGGTGCATCTGTTTATGTGAAAATACTCGGTACAGGGGCAGTGACTAATTCATACGGCTATTATTCTCTTACTTTGCCAAGCGACAAATATAATATTTTGATTTCTTACTTAGGTTATAACGATGAAATATTAGCGGTTGATTTAGATAAAAGTATTGTTAAAAATGTCAAGATAACACCAGAGTCCACACAGTTGACGGAAGTGGTTGTCTTGGGTAGTAAAAATGATGATGAAAGCATCAAGAAAGGTGTCTCCATAAAGACGATTTCAATGGATAGGATAAAAATGCTACCTAGCATTTTTGGAGAACCTGATGTCATACAAATAGTGCAGACGATTCCTGGTGTAAAAATTCTTGGAGAGGGAAGTAGCGGAATGTTTGTTAGAGGAGGTGGTATTGATCAGAACTTAATTCTTTATGATGAAGCACCAATATATAACCCATCGCACATGTTTGGCTTTGTATCTATTTTTAATCCGAGTATTGTAAAAAAAGTGGAGATGTACAAAAGCGGTTTCCCAGCCAAGTTTGGGGGGCGGCTTTCTTCTGTTTTAGATGTAAAGATGAATGAAGGTAATATGAATAGAGTCAGCGGTAGCGGCTCCTTATCCATCTTAGGAGCTTCAGTATCAGTTGGAGGGCCTATAAAACCAGAAAAAATCTCTGCCTTAGTTGCCGCACGAATATCTACGCTTTCTCTTCTTTTAGGCAAAGAGAGTTTGCGGCCGTCCTATCAAGACCTTAATGCAAAAATAAATTATAGGGGAAACGTCAACAATCGTTTGTTTTTCTCTTTTTATTATGGTCATGACAATACGCTTTTTCCCAATGGAGCATACAGTAATGCAATACAAAATATCACTTTTACCGGTAGATGGAATCACCTTTTTTCTCCCACTCTGTTTTCTAACACTTCGCTGGTCTATAATCAATATACCAATCGTACGACAGATGGTATTGTTGAGCAAATAGGAAAGCCTAGTTTTAAGTGGGATAGCAAAATCGAAACCAAAACCCTAAAAAGTGATTTGGTGAAATTTTTGCAGAGTGGAAGTAAGATAAATTTTGGCGTAAGCCTGTCACACACCAACTTAACTCCTGGCGAAAACCCAAGTACCGAGCTAAATATTTCTAGATTTAATCAATTTAATGCGGCTCTTTATGTAGAACATGTCTGGAAGGTAGGTTCTAAATTAGAAGTTAGTTATGGCGCTCGGTTGGTTAATAATAGCTTGTTGGGCAAAGGACGATGGAATGTCGTGTCCAATGATTTTTCGACGATAGAAGAGCAAACAAATACTTCTGGTTTGTATAACTCACACTTTTTTGTTGAGCCTCGAGTTAATTTAGATTTTCAAATGACTGAGAATGCGTCTTTAAAGTTTAATTATACAATGACACACCAGTTTATGCAGCTTTTGCAGGCGCAGAACAATGCTTATTCTACGACAGAGCTATGGCTTCCATCAACACCGTATATAAGGCCACAAAAAGGGCAACAGTTTTCAGTTGGGTATTTTCAAAAGCTAAGTGAAAAAGCTAACTTTTCTATTGAACCCTACTATAAAATCATGAACAATCAAATAGATTATATCGACCATCCTGAAATCTTTTTTAATAAAGATCTAGAGACAGAGTTAAGGGTTGGCGATGCGTGGGCTTATGGGGTGGATGTTTCTATTAGTGCGAAAGGAAAAAAGAATTCACTTACACTCTCTTATACTTTTTCTAAGGCTGAAAGAAAAATTGATGGTATTAATGATGGCAAAAAATATAATGCGATTTATGATTTGCCTCATGATGTGAGATTGAGCTTTACGAGGAAGTTAGGCAAGAAACAAAAGTGGAACTTTTCTTCATTCTTTATCTATACAACAGGACGTGCAGCTAATTTTCCGACAGGGCTGTACAATGTTGGAGATCAAGTAATATATACCTACGGTGATCGAAATAGTTCTCGTTATCCTGATTACCATCGCTTAGATATTAGCTTAAATAGAAAGTCTTCAAATAAACTATGGGGACGTAAAGTCACTCATGAGCTTTCATTTGGTGTTTTTAATGTCTATGCTAGAAAAAATCCTATTGATTATATTTTTCCTAGAATTTTGGGTGAAAATCAAGTTTCAAAAATGTGGCAAGTTTCTTTTCCTGGACCGATTCCGACGGTTCGATATGGTTTTAAATTTTAAGTACAATGAAAAAAATAATCTTCTTCCCATTTGTGTTTCTATTAGCGATATTGTCTTGCAGTAAGCCTGTGGCTTTAGATAATTATTTTGCTGATGAAAAAAAAGATCTAGGCCTTGTTGTTGATGGTTTTATTGTGAAAGGGTTGGATATGCCCCCTGCCGTTAGGTTATCAAGAGCTGAAGGGGTTATGAAAACAATAAATAATGGACTACTCAATTCGCCAGTTTTGGGTGCCACGGTTTATATCACAAGCAGCAAAGATAATTATGAAGAGCATATTGTTCTTTCTGAATTATTGTTAGATGATTTTTTGAGTTCTAACGCAATTACGTTGTCGTCAGGAGAGCGAGAGAATTTTGAGCTTTTAGGGTACTATGCTTTCACCGGTGATATGGCTACATTGGATATCGAGTCAGGATATAGTTATCGTCTGACTGTTGAAGTAGATGGAAAAACGTATACCGCCGAAGATAATATGCCTGCCGTAGAAAAAAATACAACAACACCATTGTTTACACCTCCTTTTGGATTGAAATTTACCAATACTGATAAAACGTCTTTTTATATTAGAAAGCATCATTTTGGATTTAATGTGTCAGATTTTTATATAACGGAGATAAATTTGATAAAAGATATTGAGAAGGTAGATTATACTAATTCTGGAGGTAGTCATTCTTATGATTTTGATTTTTCCAATGCAAAAACTTGGACCGGCAAATTAAATGGCCTTATGCTATTTAATTCGGTGATGAGGCAGAAGTTGGGTGGCAATATTTATTTGTCAAATATGCAATCAATCTATATTCACCCCGATGTTATTATCGAGGGGTCATTTCCGCTTCAAAGTAGCAGCACTGCAATCACCTTATCGAATAATCTATTCAATATCACCAAGTTTTCAATGTCAGATGCCTTCTATCAATATAAAAAAGATGTTTTTAGAGAAACAGAATGGCGTAGTTTGTTTTCAACTCCACCAAGCAATGTGCAAGGCAATGTAGATGGGGCCTATGGCTTTTTCTTTGCATTGGAAGCGGTTACAGATGAATTTGACTCAAAAACATTTCCAGAGGATAACTAATAGCCTGAGTTTGATTAAGGATTTGAGATTCAGTTTTCTAAATTTTTTCAATTTGATTTTTTGAAGGCATAACGGGCTATCCCGATAGCTATATAGCTATCGGGATAGAAAATTAAAGCAGAAAATGGACAATTTTTGGAAATTTGGAAGAAAAACAAAGGAAATTGTCAACTCCTAGGTAAATTTTACTTTGTTTTGCTCCACCAAAGGTTTGGTCGAATACAGGTTCATAGCTGTCTCAAATCAGGACAAGTATTTGCCAACTATCGGCATTCGCCGTCCCATGCCAAAGGCCTTGTCAGAGACCCGTAAGACAGGTGGCATTTGGTAGCGTTTAAATTCGTTGATATTTACCATGCGAAGGATTCTTTTGATGAGCTGTGGCTCAAAGCCTAGGGCTTCTATTTCTTTTGGTCCTTTTTGGTTTTCGATGTACTCGTAAAGGATGGCATCTAAAATGCCGTAGTCCGGTAGACTATCACTGTCTTTTTGATCGGGACGCAACTCTGCCGAAGGTGGTTTAGTAATGATATTAGTCGGGATGACTTCTTGGTGGCGATTCATGTAGTTGGCTAATTCAAAAACTTCTGTTTTGTATAAGTCGCCAATGACAGACAGACCACCATTCATGTCTCCGTAGAGTGTTCCGTAGCCGACGGCCGCTTCGCTTTTGTTAGAGGTATTTAGCAATATGTTGCCAAATTTGTTGGAGAAAGCCATGAGCAATGTGCCCCGTATGCGCGCTTGCAAATTTTCTTCGGCTAAGCTAAAAGGCAGCCCACGAAAATGAATGTCTAATTCTTCCATAAAAGAGCCATAAATGGACTCAATCGGTACAATATCATACTGGCTCCCTAAATTTTCCGCAAGGAGACGTGCGTCATTGACAGAGTGGTCCGATGAAAATTGGGAGGGCAATAAAATACAACGGACATTGTCGGCACCCAAGGCGTCAGCGGCCAAAACAGCGACGACAGCAGAGTCAATTCCCCCCGAAAGTCCCAAAATAGCCTTGGTGAATCCAAGCTTCCCAAAATAATCTTTCAACCCAAGGACCAAGGCTTGATAGATCATCTCCATCTTGTCTTTTTTGCGAATTTGGTTGCGTTTGCTGGCAAGCACTTCGTCCAAATCATAGACTTGGAGTTGTTCTTCAAAAAAAACCATTTCGTCATAGATGTCCCCATGTTGGTTGGCGACCACGGAGCCACCGGCAAAAATAATTTCTGTTTGAGCTCCCACATGATTGACATAAAAAAGTGGCACTTTGTAGCGGTTGGTATTCTCTTTGATGATGTCTAGGCGGTCATCAGCGTGTTTATATGAAAATGGCGATGCCGAGATGTTAATGATAAAATCAGGGCCTTCTTTGACAGCTTCGTCCAAAGGGCAGATGGTGTATAGCGGGTTTTCGTTACCTACATTCCAAATGTCTTCGCATACACTCAGCGCGATTTTTTTACCCTTGTAAGTGACAGTACCAAAGGAAGAGCCGGGCTCAAAATAACGATACTCATCAAAAATATCATAAGTCGGAAGCAGTGCCTTGTGAGTAATATGCAGGATCTCTTTTTCCGCAAGGAAATAGGCCGAATTGAACAAGTCCTTGCCTTCAATTACCGGATTAGTACTTGGAGCACCGACCACAATGGCAATCCCGTCAGCCAGTTCAGTGAGCTTTAGAATGGTGGCATCAGATTGTTTGATAAAATCATTAAACTCCAAGAAGTCTCTCGGTGGATAGCCGGTGACAGCTAATTCCGGAAAGCAAATAATGTCAGCGCCCTTTTCTTTTGCTTGCGCAACGGCTGATTTCATTTTGTTAAAATTGCCGACAAAATTGCCAATATGGAAGTTGAGTTGTGCGAGTGCTATTTTCATGGTAGCAAAATTGGGATAAAAAAGTGCAATGCGCAACTAAATGCCAAGTTTTCTTTGATTGGAGACTGTGACTTTTTTTATTATCTTTGCCACGCACTATCTAATCTCCCGATAATATGGCTGATTTTATTAAGAAACTCTATTCCTATTTTTTGGCATCTAGCGGTGTCACCACGGACAGTCGAAATGTTCCCCCTAACAGCCTGTTTTTTGCGCTAAAGGGAGATCATTTTGACGGCAATGAATATGCCGAGCAGGCTATCGAAAAAGGGGCTCGATATGTGGTAATAGATGACCCCAAAGCAAAGCTGAATAAGCAATATATCTTGGTGGATAATGCGTTGGTTACCTTGCAGTTATTGGCACAATACCACCGTAAACAATTTGATATTCCAGTCTTGGCCATTACGGGCTCTAATGGTAAAACTACCACCAAGGAATTAGTTAGAGATGTGCTTGCGCAAAAATATTTTGTACATGCAACCAAGGGTAATTTGAATAACCATATCGGGGTGCCGTTGACCTTGTTGACGATGCCGCGAGATGCGGAGTTTGCGGTCATCGAGATGGGGGCCAGCCACGAAAAAGAGATTCAATTGTTGTGCGACATCGCACGGCCCACCTATGGTTTGGTGACTAATATTGGTCAAGCACATTTAGAAGGTTTTGGTGGTATCGATGGCGTGAAACGTGGTAAAGGAGAGTTGTATGACTTTCTTGCAAAAAATGAGGGCGTAGGCTTTTATAATGCGGATGAGCCTTACTTGGATAAGCTTGCGCAAAAAGTACCCATTCATGTGAGCTATGGTACAAAGTCGACAGAGGTCAGTCATATTCTTGTTGAAGCTGTGTCAGACACAGAAAAAGTAGTTGCTAAAGTACCCCAATCCGGATGGGGATATCGGGTTTTTGCCCAGATTAGTGGAGACCATAATTTTGAAAATGTGAAGACGGCCATAGCTATTGGAAAATATTTTAAAGTCCCTTTTCTCCGTGTCAAACAGGCCATCGAAGCTTATGTGCCGGCAAACATGCGCTCCCAAACGTTTGAATTAGACTCCAATATCGTGTTTTTGGATGCTTATAACGCCAATCCGACGAGCATGAAAATGGCGCTGAAATCCTTTGTTAACATGAAATTGAAAGATGAGCAAGTAGCCGTGTTGGGAGATATGCTCGAATTGGGGGCTTTCTCAGAAGAATATCACCGGGAGATTTTGGACATGGTGTCACAGATGAGTTTTTCACAAGTTTGGTTGGTCGGTGATCTTTTCTGCAAGGTAGACGCAGATGGTCGATATCTGCATTTTAATAAAATAGACGAAGTGGCTAACTGGCTTGCGCAAAATCCTAAAACAAACACCGCCTTTTTTGTCAAAGGGTCTAGAGGCATACGTCTAGAACAAGCTTTTGTTAAGGCTTGATTCTTAGTAACTCAAGTTTCGGAACCCAAGAAGCCCAGTATCCTTAGCCAATGAAGTTAGCCGATTCTACTCAAGCCATTGAGTAGTCGATTGGGGAGTTGATCTTTGGTGGCAAGGATGTAGTCGTCATGCGAGCAGGGTAGCAAAGCATGTCGAAGTGGCTTGTTCTTTTTGTAAATGGGAATTTCCATCCACCAACGCCCTGTTTTTTCACTTTTCCAAAAATTAATCTGAATGTCATTTTTCTTGTGCATGACGACATATTTTTTTAGTCCTTTTTTGGTAAGCGGAAATTCATGTTGCCGATTATTAAATCCATCCAAAAAATACCACATTAGGAGTGCGGCCATTTTTGCGGTTATGCTGTGCTGGTCATTGTCGGGTTGATACCCAAAAATACCAAAAGCGGTTAGCTTGTCGCTGAGCCCGGCAAAGCGAGCCATGGTACAGGCATCGAGAGCTGTAAGGCCTGTTGGAAATGGATTTTTTTGTCCAGGACAATCAGCGGCTTTGATGGCTGCTAGGTTGAATGAAAACAAGTCTGCATCCCTGATAATAGGTTCACTGTTCGTAATATTTGACTTGATGTTACCTAGTGGCATCCATTCAAAGTCATTGGCACTCAGGATGTTGTATAGATTTTGGTTGCTGAGATGGGTCTGGGTGCCAAGTACACTTAGGTGGAATAGATTTTTGTGCGGTGGGTTGAGAAGAGGGTTGAGGTAGGCTTGGGTATCACTGGCTTTTGCTGTAAAGCGAATGGCATTGTCCACGACTGCAAGGTTGACCATCTTTTCATTAAGCTGGAAAGCATGGTAAAGTGAAAAGATGAACTCTTCATCTCCCCCAAAAAGGATGGGAATAATGTTATTTTGGAGTAAGAAACCAATTATTTGGATAGCAAATCCTGGTTTCTCATTGATTAGATTGCCAAGGTCAATGACTTTAACGTCGATGTTGGCCAAAAAGAAGAGCTCTTTTCGGAGCAAATCTGCTTTGGACGTGTTGATACCGATTAGAGCTACTTGTGCATGGACGAGTGCGTCTTCATTGGAATGATAGTCTTGAATCCAGAAATCAGATGACAAGTGGACAGGCAGGGTACTGGAAGCTTTGAGCCAATTATGAAGCATTTTGTAATTTTTGGGTAAAAGTAGTCAGTGTCGGGCTAAAAAAGGGAGAAAAGTGACAAATATCTTGTAAAAAAGGTTTTTTTATGCTTACTAACTAGTATACAGTAGATAATATATATTAAAAAAAATGTTATTATTATTATTACAACTTGGACATCTACTCCTGTGTTGGTAAAAATAGTATTAAAAGGCTCAAAATGATGTAGTTAGCGTCCTTTCTTGCGAAAAAAAAACCTATTTTTGTTGTAGACAAAGAAAATAAATGATTACATTTGTCTTTTGAAAACGGAGTTTAACTCAATAACTTAAATATCATAATCATGAAAAGATTCTTTACAAGAACTTTTGTTCTACTACTTGCAGTGAGTTTCTCTCTGCATTCTAATGCGCAACAGGTCACTCCCAAGGATATGATCGAAGTCGGTGTACACGGTGGTTTAATGTTTGTCGCTGGTGATGTTTCATCCAATTCTGGTCTTGGAGGTCTCGGAGGTGGATTTGGTGTACATGTAAGAAAAGCACTTGACCACATATTCTCCATAAGACTTGACCTAGAAACAGGTACTGCGTCAGGTGAGCAAGAAAGTATTGTAGGAGGTGTTTTTAAGTCCTATGAGACTAATTGGCTTGCAGGAACTGTAAACGGAATTATCACTGTCAATAATATGCGATTTGATAAGCCACACAGAAAAGTGAATCTTTATATCGTTTTAGGAGTCGGTGCTAATAAGTATTCTACAAAAACATTGCCGGATGATACTCCTGGAGCAATAGCGTATGCTAAGTCAGTAGCAGATAGAACAGGCAAGTTTTTGGCTCATGGTAATGCCGGTGCAGGTATTGCTTTTCGCATTTCTCCAAAATTTAACATTGGCCTTGAACATGATGTAAAAATGGTAATGGGCGGTTCTATCGACTTGATGGATGGGCGTGAAAATTTTGATGCTTCATTAGGTGGTACAGAAAGAACGCCTTATCGTGATTTGATGAACTTTACACAGATTCGCTTAAACTTTAACTTAGGTGATAAAGACAAGAAAGTAGAGCCTTTGTATTGGGTCAACCCATTGACTCCAGTTTTGAATGATATTGCTGAATTGAAAGCTCGTCCGGTTATTGATACAGGTGATGATGATAATGATGGTGTGTTTAACTCTTTTGATAAAGAAGATGATACTCCAGAAGGTGCTCCCGTAAATGCTTCAGGTGTTGCTTTGGATAGTGATGGTGACGGTGTTAAGGACTACCAAGATAAAGAACCTTTTTCTCCTCCAGGGTACAAGATTAATGGTGAAGGTATTGCAATGATTCCACCAGAGCCTAAAGTTACGGAAGAAGACGTTAATAAAATCGTAGAAGGTAAGTTGGCGGAGTTCAAGACTACTTTCAAAGACAAAGGATCTATCGCTGATTGGTTCTTACCAATGATTCACTATAACTTCAACCACTATGACATCAGAAAGCAAGAGTATGAGAAGTTGTACCAAGTGGCTACAGTTATGAAAAACAATCCGGATATTCGAATTGCAGTTGTTGGTTATACCGATAAAACGGCTAAGGATGACTACAACAATGTGCTTTCTTATAACCGGGCAATGGCTGCTATTCAGCACCTAGTAAATGTACACGGTATTGACAGAAGCAGACTCGTATTGAACTATGGAGGTGAAGGGACTACTTTGGTTCCTACTGAGGGACGTAGCTTCATGAATAGACGAGTAGAGTTTAAGGTAGCAACAGTAGAAACAGAAATGGGTCGCCCTGATGGACCAAATGCTGGTAAAGGACCTAAATTCTCTGGTAATGTAGGTGGGTATTAATTGTAAACCAATTCATATTTCCTACTCAATAAGAGCAGCTAGTCTTCTAGCTGCTCTTGTTTTTTGTTTATTAGGGTGTACTTTCTTATGTTTGCAGAAGGAATCTCTTTTTTCTTAATTATTATCATGGCTATACATTCCAAATTATTTGATGATGCTGTAAAATCATTGACAAGCCTCCCGGGTATTGGCAAAAGATCTGCCACTCGCCTTGTATTGCATTTTTTGTCTAGGCCAACCGAAGAAGCGATTGATTTTACCAATTCTATCAAAGACTTAGTGACGAATATCAAATATTGCAAAAAGTGCCACAGCATCTCAGATAGTGAAGTTTGCAATGTTTGTTTGTCCCCCAAAAGAGACCAATCTTTCTTGTGTATCGTCGAAAGTGTAAGAGATGTAATGGCCATAGAAGAGACTGGGCAGTTTCGGGGGGTGTATCATGTCTTAGGTGGTATCATTTCTCCGATAGAAGGTATTGGTCCGGAAAACTTAAATATTGACTCCCTTAAGGCTCGACTACGTGCCCAAGAAGTGAAAGAAGTCGTGATGGCTATTAGTCCAACGATTGAAGGAGAGACGACTATTTATTATCTGTCCCAGTTTATTGCTCCTTTGGGCATTACGGTTACAACAATCTCCCGAGGTGTATCTTTTGGGGGTGAATTAGAGTACACAGATGAACTAACATTAGGTAGATCCATTTTGGCTCGTCTTCCTTATGAAATTAGAAAGGATTCGTAGCTTATGGACATCTCCATTATTATCGTTAACTACAAGGTAAAGTACTTCCTAAAGCAGGCTTTATTGTCTGTAGAAAAAGCACTTCAGGGCATTGAAGGCGAAGTTTTTGTGGTGGATAATGATTCTCAGGATGATTCTTGTGAGATGGTGGCTAAAGACTTTCCTTCTGTTATCTTAATTGAAAATAAAGAAAATGTTGGTTTTGCGAAAGCCAATAACCAGGCCATTAGGTTGGCCAAAGGTAGATATGTCCTGTTGCTTAACCCGGATACAGTTCTTGAAGAAGGTACACTAAAAACATGTATTGGCTTCATGGATAAGACACCAGACTGTGGTGGATTAGGCGTTAAGATGATTGATGGTTCGGGGCAGTTTTTGCCAGAGTCCAAAAGAGGATTTCCTTCTCCGGCCGCATCTTTCTTTAAGCTGTCGGGGATTTCTGGCTTTTTCCCGAAATCTAAGTTTCTGAATAGCTATTACTTGGGACATTTGAGCCATGAGAAAAATCAAGAAGTAGATGTGTTGGCAGGTGCTTTTATGATGATGCGAAAAGATGTTTTAGATAAGGTAGGACTCTTGGATGAGACTTATTTTATGTATGGAGAAGATATCGACTTGTCATATCGTATTCAGAAAGGTGGCTATAAAAATTATTACCTGGCGGAAACAAGTATCATTCATTATAAGGGAGAAAGCACCAAGCGTAATAGTATAAAGTATGTACGCATCTTCTACAAGGCAATGATCATTTTCGCACGCAAGCACTTTGTAGGTAGGAAGGCAAGCCTATTTATCTTTCTATTGAATATCGCTATTTATCTGAAGGCAGGAATTACTTTGGTTAAAAATGCTGCAAAACGTTTTTTCTTTCCGGCTTTGGATGCCGGTCTGTTCTATCTAGCACTCCTTGTGGCTAAGAACTTTTGGGCAAGCTATTATTTTCATGATTCCAGTTATTATCCCGAGACATTTATGAGAATAAATGCCCCGTTGTATGTGCTGATTTGGGTGCTGTCGATTTTCTTTAGTGGAGGCTATGATAAGCCCTTTAACCTGAGATGGCTATTTCGGGGAATATTACTAGGTAGCTTGGGGATAGCAGCCGTATATGGCTTCTTAGATATGGAATACCGGACATCACGAGCGATTATTTTGATTAGTACTTTGCTGGTGTTAGCGATGGCCTTTCTTGTTCGGTTTGTTATGCATTACATGAAATTTGGGCATTTTGCTGTCGGTAAGAAGCAGCCGAGAAAGTTGATTTTTGTCGGCTCGCACGAAGAAGCCGAGCGTGCACAAAATCTAATGCTTCGAACTGGTAATGAAAAAAACTATATGGGTACTGTCGCTCCGGTAACGGACTATGACGCTGAAACGTATTTGGCAGGAATATCGGATTTGGACAAAGTGGCTCGGATTTATAGTGCCGAGGAGATTGTTTTTTGCTCGAAGGACATACGGTCATCAGATATCATCAGTTGGATGGGGCAGTTAGGTCCAGAGATTCATTACAAGATATTGCCGGAAGACAGTATGAGCATCATTGGTAGTAGCTCAAAGAATGATCCGGGAGAATTGTATATCGAAGAGGTGAAGTTTAAAATTGCCACTTCGACAAATCGAAGAAACAAACGATTGACAGATGCCGTTTTGGCGTTGGTGTTTTTGTTGTTTAGTCCGATTTTAATTTGGTTTGTAAAAGAGAAAAAGGGCTTTTTGGCTAATATTATTGAGGTGATTCTTGGTAAAAAGACTTGGATTGGGTATTTTGAAACAACCAATAGATTGAATTATCCTAAAGTGTTGAAGGGTGTTTTGCCTCCTACTCTTTCCCCGCAAGGGGGACAACTCGATGAGCCAACTAGGGAGCGACTTAATTTTTTGTATGCAAAAAACTTTTCTGTTGGCTTTGATATTGAGTTGATTCTGAAACATTTGCGCAAGCTGGGGAGTAGGGGCTAGTGATATAATTTATATTATCTTTTTTTTATTTATATGATTTTCTTGTATGTTTGGTGAAAAAGGAATAATTTCGTAGACTCGTAACAAATATGGTGATTTGGCGTAATATTTGATGCACTAAAAGAGGACACTTTATTCACATTAAACACAAGATTGATGCAAAGAATTCTACTTGTAGACGATGATGCCCCGATTCGGGACACCCTTAGAGAATTGTTGGAATACGAGAATTACAAAATTGATGAAGCAGGGGATGGGCTAGAATGTACCGCCAAGCTGAAGAAAAGTAGTTATGACGTTGTATTGTTAGATGTCAAGATGCCAAAGATGGATGGTTTTGACACACTGGATCGCATCAAGATGATTGCACCGGATACGTCCGTTATTATGATATCCGGCCACGGCAATATTGGAGAAGCTGTTGAAGCTGTAAAGAAAGGCGCTTTTGATTTTATCGAGAAGCCTTTGGATATGAATAAGCTCCAGATTACCATCAAAAACGCAATTAATAAGTCTTCTCTAGTGACAGAGACGAAGGTGCTGAAGCGAAAGATTAGGCATTCTGGAAAAATTCAAGATATTATCGGAACTTCACCGGCTATTCAGCGAGTGAAAGATGAAATAGAAATGGTCGCCCCTTTGCCGAGGACGCGGGTGTTGATTACCGGACCAAATGGCTCAGGTAAGGAGCTTGTCGCTCGATGGATTCATGAGAAAAGTCCAAGAAAGGAAAGTCCAATTGTTGAAGTAAACTGTGCGGCAATCCCTTCCGAATTGATTGAGAGTGAGTTGTTTGGGCATGAAAAAGGCTCTTTTACTTCTGCTGTGAAAAAACGGATTGGTAAATTTGAGCAGGCACATAACGGTACCATCTTTTTGGATGAAATCGGTGATATGAGCCTGAGTGCACAAGCAAAAGTATTGCGTGCATTGGAAGAAAGCAGGATTACTCGTGTAGGTGGAGAAAAGGATATTAGTGTCGATGTGAGAGTACTGGCAGCGACCAATAAAGACTTGAAAGCAGAAATTGCTAAAGGCAATTTTAGAGAAGATTTATATCACCGGTTGTCGGTCATATTGATTTATGTACCACCACTAAATGACCGCCGCGAAGATATCCCATCGTTAGTGGAGCATTTTTTGTCGGCCTTCCATCAGTCCCAAGGTTTGCCTAAGAAGACACTAACGGCAGATGCCTTAGAAGAGCTGCAAGCTCATAATTGGACAGGTAACATACGTCAGCTTCGAAATGCTGTTGAGCGTTTGATAATTATGACACACGGCAATATTATCGATAAAGACATTGTTATAAAGCAGGTCACAAACCGATAGTGGGAAGATAACTAAAGGCTTGATTTTTAGTAAAATATATATTACCTTGCGGTAAAATAAAGAGCCTACCTGACCGGTGGGCTCTACTTTTGTGAAAACATAATGCAGTATGAGTAAAAAGAATATAAAAAAGTGGACACCGAATGTAAAAGGTGAAAACTCTTGGACGATGTTTAAAGTGATTTCTGAGTTTGTGAATAGCTTTGATATCTTAAATAATATCGAACCCTGTGTCTCCGTATTTGGGTCTGCAAGGACTAAGCCAGGCACCAAATACTATGAATTAGCAGTCGATATTGCCGGTAGGCTGGTCGAAGAAGGGTTTGGGGTGATTACAGGTGGTGGCCCAGGTATCATGGAAGCCGGTAACAAAGGCGCCTATGAAAAAGGAGGAACATCCGTTGGCTTAAATATTGCCTTACCTTTTGAACAGCATGACAACCCTTATATTGGTCGAAATATGAGCTTGGATTTTAGGTTCTTTTTTGTCCGTAAGGTCATGTTTGTTAAGTATGCACAGGCATTTGTTGTGTTGCCAGGTGGATTTGGGACAATGGATGAGTTGTTTGAAGTGCTAACACTAATCCAAACTCAAAAAATATCCAAAGTGCCCATTATCTTAGTCGGTTCTTCTTTTTGGAATGGTCTGAAAGGGTGGTTAGATGGCGCAATGCTTGATGAAGGCAACATCAACCCGGAAGATACCAGCTTGTTTCATATCACTGACAGTGTCGATCGGGTTGCTCAAATCATCAATGAGTTTTATAGTGATGAGTCTGATCATAAGATCTCTCCCAACTATGACTTGTCTAACGACTAAGCACCTTTTGAAATAGACATAAAAAAAATACACTTTTCTTGTAATCTTTATAGGAAAGGTCATATCTTTGCATTCCCTTAGCAAGAGAAGGGCTTTTTGCGGGTATGGTGGAATTGGTAGACACGCCAGACTTAGGATCTGGTGCCGCGAGGCGTGGGGGTTCGACTCCCTTTACCCGCACTCACAAAAAAGGGGCTTTGCCCCTTTTTTTTATGATTTTTTGATGAGTATTGACGTGGTCCTACTTGTCATTGGATTTTTACAACCATCAAAACCAATCTTTGCATGTCAAAAGTAGAGAAAACACTTCTAGAAGACAACGTCTTTCGTATTTCCATTACCTTGGAAAATAGTGAAATCCAGTCCGGATTTAACCAGAAATTGAAAGAATATCGCAAAACAGCCCAATGGAAAGGGTTTCGAAAGGGCACGGCTCCATTGCCTTTCGTCAAAAAAATGGTCGGTCCACAGATATTTTATGACCTAATCGACAAGTTAGCATCTGATGCGCTTTTTGCCAAAATTGATGAAGAAAAACTCAACTATATCGGCTCTCCTATCCCGGCTGATGATGTCGAACCACCGGTAGTCAAAATGGACATGAAAGAAGACATCACCTTTGCTTATGATATTGCTATAGTACCGGAGTTTGAAGTGAAAGAGCCTACCATGACGTTTGATTACTTTAAAGTGAGCGACCTTGAAGATGTGGCCAAAAAAGAAATGGAACAGGCTAGAATATCCATGGGTAAAGAAGAAATAGTGGAAGCTAATTTTGACGAGACAGCATCAATGTCCGTCAAACTAGTAGAATTGGATGGCAAAAAGCCCAAAGAAGGAGGACTTGAGCACAATACAACACTTGCCATCAAGGATATTGAAAAGGATGATCTAAAGAAGAAGTTGGCTAAAGCCAAAGTCGGGGATACCTTCAATTTTGATCCTTTTAGCGATCTTGCGATAAAAGATGAGAAGTATGTCGCTAAGATTTTCTTAGGAAAGGAAGATGATTACGAAGGGGAGCTTCCGCAAAAATTATCCGCTGAGATAGTAAGCGCAACCCACAAAGTCCCGGCTGAGATGGACCAAGCATTTTTTGATGGCCTTTTTGGCCCTGGAGTTGTGAAAACAGAAAAAGAAGCACTCGAAAAATTCGTAGAATTTTTTGAAGGGCGCTACAAGCACGAATCTGATCAAATGCTACTTGCAAATTGGAAGAAAGAGCTCCAAGATGCCAACCAGTTGACTTTGCCTTCTAAATATATCAAAAAAGTCATTCTCAAAGGCAACCCGGAAGCAACGGAAGAAGCTATTGAAAAAGACTTGCCTTTGATTGAAAAGGATTTAGTTTGGTCTACTGTACGGTCTAGTCTGCTAAAAAAATATGAAGTCCCCGAAGCTTCGGAGCATGATATTCAGCACGCTATTGCACATTCTATTGGTAGCCAGTATGGCATTGATCCTCATAACGAAATAATTGCCAACATTGCACGGGAGACCATGCAAAAAGATAAGTCAAAGGTGGAAGCTACCTTTTATGGAATCATGGAAGGGCGATTGTTTGATACATTAAAGGATGACCTAAAGACTAAAGAAATAATGCTGTCCAAAACAGAATTTGAAGACAAAATTAAAGAAGTCTTCTCCGCTTAGCGGAAGGTTTGGGTGACTCAACCAGACAATTAAACTCTTGCTTTTGTGCAACATTTAGCCTGTTTTTACATTTAAATAGGGATGTTTTGCCGCAAGGTAAAAGTACTAATTGACATTTTTTTAATGCCTAGTGATTAGGCTCTGAAAATAAGAATCATGTTTCACAAAAACGAATTTTTAAAGTATGCGACCAAGCACCTTGGTATGAATAGCATGCACCTTGAAAAATATGCACAAGCAACAGCTCCCAATATTCAAGGATTTACCCCTAATGTAATCGAAGAGCGTAAGATGAATATCGTCGGTTTAGACGTTTTTTCTCGGATGATGATGGACAGAATTATCTTTATGGGTGTACCAGTCAACGATTACGTGGCCAATGTCATTCAAGCTCAATTATTATTCTTGGAATCCACTGACGCAAAGCGCGATATTTTGATGTATATCAATAGCCCGGGAGGATCTGTCATTGATGGACTAGGTATCTATGATACCATGCAATATGTCTCTCCGGATGTAGGCACGATTTGTACAGGCCTGGCTGCTAGTATGGGAGCCGTCTTATTGGCTGCCGGAGCTGAAGGCAAAAGAACCGCTCTCCCACATAGTCGTGTGATGATTCACCAGCCACTAGGCGGTATGCAAGGGCAAGTGTCTGATATGGAAATTTCCTACCAGCTTATCAAACAAATGCAAAAAGAATTATATGACATTCTTAGTAAGCATACCGGACAGACCTACAAGACTATTGAGAAGGATTGTGATAGAGATAATTGGATGAAAGCCGAAGAAGCTAAGGCTTATGGATTAGTGGACGAAGTATTGGAGCGCAAAAGCTAAGCGTTAATGTCAAATGATTGATTATGAGTAAGACAAAAGGGGATTACTGTTCTTTTTGTGGCCGAGATTCAGACGATGTACAGTTGCTTGTCGCGGGATTGGATGCCTATATTTGTGACCAATGTGCTAGTAGCGCAATGGATATTGTAGACCTTGAACTCAATAGTAAGGCTTCCGCAAAAAGACAGGGCAAGAAATCACCTAATTTGGCCATCCAAAAACCTATGGAGATTACAGGGTTCTTGGATGAATATATCATTGGTCAAGAACAAGCCAAAAAAGTAATTGCCGTAGCGGTTTATAACCACTATAAACGACTCAATAACCCGGACCTGCCGGATATTGAGTTGGATAAATCTAATATCCTTTTTGTGGGACCGACTGGTACCGGTAAGACTTTGATTGCTAAGACCATCTCTCGATTACTCAATGTTCCTTACACGATTGTTGATGCCACCGTCTTGACAGAAGCCGGTTATGTGGGAGAAGATGTGGAGAGTATTTTGAGTCGGCTGCTTCAGGCGTGTGATTTTGATATCGAAGCTGCGGAAAGAGGCATTATCTATATCGACGAAATTGATAAAATTGCCCGTAAGAGCGACAACCCATCTATCACTAGAGATGTTTCCGGTGAAGGCGTTCAACAAGCTTTGCTTAAACTGCTAGAAGGTACAGTGGTGAGTGTGCCACCTTATGGCGGACGCAAACATCCGGAACAAAAAATGCTCCAAGTAGATACCAGCAATATCTTGTTTATTGCCGGTGGCGCATTTAATGGAATAGAAAAAATCATTGGGCGACGAATCAATACTCAAGTGATTGGGTACAACTCTGTAAAAGATACTGAAGTTAATGATGATGAGTTGCTGCAGTATGTGACGCACGAAGACATCCGTAAGTTTGGATTGATTCCGGAGCTTATTGGGCGTTTGCCGGTTATTGCCCACCTAAATCAATTGGATGTAGAGACATTGAAGGTGATTTTGAAAGAGCCTAAAAACTCCATCCTAAAACAATATACTAAGCTCTTTGAATTAGAAGGAATCAAGCTGACTTTTGAAGATGATGCACTTGATTTGATCGCCCAAAAAGCATTGGAGTATAAACTTGGAGCCCGTGGCCTGCGGTCAATTTGCGAAGCTGTTTTGATGGATGCCATGTATGAGTTACCTTCTCAAGAGCATGTCAAAGAATTTGTTGTAGACAAGGCTTATACCGAAGAAAAACTCAAAAAATCCAAGCTAGAGAAGCTCTTAGCAGCATAGCTGTATCCACTAAACCTGCTGACTCATGCGCTTCTTACTCCAGCTCTCCTATAACGGTACTCGTTTCTCAGGCTGGCAGATACAGCCAAATGCACCGACCATTCAGGAAGCTATAGAAGCAGCTCTCTCCAAACTTTATAATCAACCTATTCATGTTGTTGGTTGTGGACGGACTGATGCCGGTGTCCATGCAGAAATGTTTTTTGCGCATTTTGATGCCGACAAAGACGTCGGATATATTGCTTATAAGCTAAATCGACTTTTGTCGGAAGACATCTTTATTAAATCATGTACTGTGGTGAATGATAGATTGCATACACGATTTGATGCCAAGAGCCGAAGTTATGTGTATCGAATTCGAGCAGACAAAGATCCCTTTCGGAATGAGTGGGTGACGATACTGCCTAAATTCGAGCAATTGGACACAGCTAAAATGCAGGAAGTAGCCAAACTACTTTTATCCTATCAAGATTTTTTTACTTTTTGTAAAACAGGAGGAGACAACAAGACCACTATTTGTTTTCTCACTCAAGCGGAGTGGCATTTCCTTGCGGAAAAAAGAGAGATGACTTTTCATATCTCAGCCAATCGATTTTTGAGAGGCATGGTGCGGCTGATTGTTGGCATGTGCCTAAATGTCGGACTGGGAAAAATATCCATCGATGAAGTAAAGCAAGCCCTAGAAGCCGGAACACGGTTGCCCAAAAGCTTAAGTGCACCCGCAACCGGGTTGTCTTTGTGTGAAATTGTTTATTAGGTCGAAAACTATTTTTTTGTGAGTAAGTTGATTTTATTAATTTTGCTGTTTTCTTTTTATGGGTGTGTACAGCATGCCGATTTCCCAGCCATTATTGTATCCCAAAATCTTGAGACACAATATGATGCCGCACGATTAGAGTTTTATCGGTTTAACGGTAGTGGGGTTTGTGATTGCAAAGGAGTTTACTTAGCAGATGACAGCTCAAAGGATACTATTTTATTATTAGAATCCGGGGTTAGATTTGTTGAGTTACAAGAAAAAGGGGATACAATAGAATACTTATTTGTATCAGATTGGAATGGTAAAGAAGTTAAGTCATTGATTGAACAGCATTTAGCCCCATGTTCGAACGGGTTAAAAGTGGCATTTATGAAGGGGCAAGCCAACCCGATTTATGTAGATGTGGATAGAGTGCGTTTTTTCTACGGCGCTGACGAAAGGGAGGTAATTGAAAGTGGATATGACCATTTTTTGGAATGTGTAAGGAAGAATACTAAGGCCAATGCTTGGCTCCGAAGACGAGTTGAAGTGATGTATGCTGATAGTATTATTCCAGCAACTAAGTAGGATGTCCTTTTTTATGATCAATCAAAGCATTTTTTACGAACGCCAAAATGGAGTAGAAGTGGGATAATCCAAAATGCACCTAGTAAATAGCAAATCTTTGTTTTAAAGAAAAAATGTCCTATCTTCACGACGAAAACCGATTCCAATACAACGGTAAGGATACTAGAGAGTATGAGAGTAAATAAAGCGATTGTTGTTCATTATACTAACTGTTAGTTATGGGTGCGGGTATACTAAAGAGAATAGTTGTTTCTATCCTTTTTGTGATATTGTACTTCGGACTTGAGTTCTATATTGGATATTTGGTATCAATATTTTTGTATCAAAGGTGGGGTGTTTTGTCTACTGAATTAGCTTATTATACAATAAAAGGGTTAACATTTTCTATAGTTCTATTAGGTTGGTTCTTCTTTGAAAAGCGCGCAAAGTTGGCATATACTAAACAAACTGTGGTCTCTCGATTCATACTTTTTGTTATTCTTACCATATCAACAGTTGGATTTATTTTGTTCAAAAAATACAATGGACACACATACACCAATAATAGCTTATCCTTGTATCAAATTTCTATTCACTTACTGTCCATACTAGTACTAATTCCAGTTGCTGAAGAATTATTTTTTAGGGATTTCTTATTCAGAATTAATGTCAAAAGTAAAAAGGACATTTTAGCAGGAGCTATTACGATTTCAGTTCTCTTTTTATTGATACATGTAGATTTGAATGACTTGGATTTTGTTTACCTTTTGTTTATTGCTATTGTTAGCCTGCAATATTTTTTTTTACGATTACATTTTGGTTTGTTTGATGCAATATTAGGACATGCATTAGTTAATTTTCTCTTATTTCTTTCTTTTTTATATGGATAAGTTTTCGCTAGTTGCCCACTGGCACCGACCATACCAAATAAATAAAAACCAATTTCGCTTGGTTGGCCTGCAAGCTTACCGCAAAACATTTTTAGCTGTTCTATCGCAATCCCCTTTGCAAAAAGTGGAGTAAAGGATAAAAATCTTTTGCTAGCAGATAGCCAAGAATAAGCATCTATTGAAAATCATAACTTAATAAATGGATGCCAAATAAAGGCCATAGAGCTAACTCTATCAATTTTTCCA
>JAUTBQ010164821.1:166798-210489 GCA_032361185.1 Lepetodrilus ovalis | reverse complement strand
CTTATAAATGAGTTCTCTTAAACGATGAAAATAATAACTAGCTGTTGTTTTATTTACTCCAACTAAACATGCTGACACTCGAGCTGTCGCTCCTGCCACAAATAGTTCTATTAATCGCCTTTCTTTGTACTGACTTAATCTACTTTGTCTCATTAGGCTATTCTAAATAATTTTACTTATCCAGGACAGCCCCTAATTTAATTACCTTTGAAACACTTGGTGTATTCGATAAAGTAAACATTTATAAGAATAAGGGTAAAAATAAACGTTTCTTAAATTCTAAAATCAAAGATTTCCAAAATTATAATTGGTTAAAATGGAATTACTCGGATTCAAATAATTTTTTAAGTGAAGTGATCCTTTTTTCATCTTTTTTACCAAAGGAAATACTTTGGAATAATGATAATAAAGTAGCTAATAAAATTAATCATGGTAGCAATAGCAAAGAATCAATGCTCTTTGGTATTAAATCTAACCTATTCTTTCAGTTTTCAAAGAAAGTTAATTTGATAACTGGATTTGATATAAAGCAATCAGATAACATATACGACTATCAACAAGTTGAAGCAAAGAGTCATTTTTCAAAAAAAATAAAACATCAAGGTATTGATTATTCGATATATGCAAATATCTTATATCATCCCATTGATAAATTATCATTACAAACAGGTATTCGCTTTGAAGATCAAAAGTATATAAAAAGTGATTTAACACAACTATCCCCAAGTGCAACATTGCGCTATAAGTTTAATTCAAATTATTCACTTGCTTTTTCTTTAGGCTCATATTTTTTGCCTGATAACGTAATTGATTTACCGAGCTATAAATATAAACTAACAGTGACAAAGGCGAAACATTATTCGCTTAGTTTTCGTAATAAGTTGAGTAAAAACAGTGCATTGATAATAGAACCATATATTAAAACTAGTTCTCCGAGACATAATTTTATTTTTAGTAAAGGTAAGCGAATTAAATTAGAAGAAGGGGAAACAAAAGGTATTGATTTTACTTATAAAAAACCGACAAGGTATTCTCATATACATTTAGTTATTCCTTTATAGATTCACGTGATTTAGCAAACGATCAAACCCGATTTAACAGAAAATCAAATAAGCAGCACAAATTCTATTTTTCTACTCATTACAACTATGAAAATTGGGTATTTGGGTCAACTTTTAAATATACATCGGGGATTCCTTACACAGAAAAGAAATTCATACATATTTCTAAAGATAGTACATCTTATAAAGCTAGTTATGGTGCATATTTAGCTGCTAGGGAAAATCCATATAGTCGTTTAGATTTTCATATCGCTTACAAAGTAAAAATTGGACAAAGCCGTTTGAAAATAAATTTAGATCTCATTAATTTTTTTAACACAACAGTAATTCGTAAACGAAATATTGAATCGTTACCATCAGGTAAACCAAGAGGAAAGATATAAAATTTGTGCCCTTAAAAAAATTTATCAAAAGGAAATTGCCGGAATTCTCAAAAGAAGCGAAACCGCCATTAGTAGAAAACTCAAATAGGAACACGCGGAGAAGCGTTCTTACAGGTTGAAACAAGCACATGAGAAGCAAGGAATAGGCTATCTTTCATCTACTCGAATCAATCTTGAATAATAGCATTTGTTGAAAAGCATTTACGCGAAAACTGAATAAGCGTTTACAAAAAATATTAAATTACAAAACATCAAAGAAGTGTTTAATTTAGCATTCAAAGATCGAACTAAAAAACTGCACTTGGAAGTTGAATTCACGAAATCTTAAGATTCGTCTTATATGAAATAGAAAACAGTCTACTTACGAATCAACTATGAAATCAACGAACGAATAATGGATTGAATATCGAACTGAATCCAAAAATTAATCCGTTGCTTTTTTCTCTCGAATACGTGCTGCTTTGCCTTTAAGTTCTCGTAGATAATAAATACGTGAACGACGTACATGCCCATATCGAGAAACTTCCACTTTCTCAATTGATGGAGAATGCATCGGGAAAATACGCTCAACACC
The DNA here is from genome assembly GCA_032361185.1 of Lepetodrilus ovalis. Classification (NCBI taxonomy): domain Eukaryota; kingdom Metazoa; phylum Mollusca; class Gastropoda; order Lepetellida; family Lepetodrilidae; genus Lepetodrilus; species Lepetodrilus ovalis. Next base: position 208,471 of record JAUTBQ010164821.1, on the reverse strand, counting down.
TACACCATTTGATATTTTACGAACCGTAAAGCTTTTATTAATTCCGGTTCCCTTTATTTGTAATACTGTGCCCTGAAATATCTGTATACGCTCTTTTTCACCTTCTCGAATTTTTACGTAAACAGATACCGAATCCCCAGAACGAAATTGGGGTAAATCCGTTTTTAATTGTTTTGCTGTTACTAAGTTTAAAATCTCCATTTGAATATCCTCAATGTATTAAATTTTCAATAGATCAGGTCGAAACAATCTTGTTTTTTCTAATTTGTTATTAAATGTCCATTTTTCAATTTCTGCATGTTTTCCGCTAAGTAAAACCGAGGGAACAACTTCGCCTCTATATTGTACCGGTCGAGTATAATAATCTGCATCTAATAACCCGTCTTCGAAGGAATCAGTTTTCGCCGATTCTGCTTGATTCAGAACACCAGGTAAAAGACGAACAAAGGCGTCCGTAACAACAAGAGATGCAATTTCTCCTCCTGTGACAATATAATCACCAATGGAAATGCGATCATTCACAAAGCGTTCAATTACTCGGTAATCAATTCCTTTAAAATGACCACAAATAAAGGTGATGACTTCGTCATTAACTAAATTCCTCGCCAGAGATTGTGTTAGTGTTCTTCCTTCAGGTCCACAATAAATAACGCGATGCTTCCCATATATTCGATTGATGTGCTCCATTGCTCGAAAGAAAGGTTCAACCTTTAAAAGCATGCCGGGTTTACCACCAAATGGCTTATCATCTATATTACGGTGCTTAGAAAGTGTATAATCCTTTAGATCATAAATATGATATGATACAACGTCTTTTTGACTCGCCTTAGCAAGCATACTTGTATTTAATGGACTGTCAAAGAACTGCGGAAATCCTGTTATAAAATTTATATTCATAGATTCAATAGACCCGGTATTTCCTGTATATTGATTTTCTTTTTCGCAATATCAATGACACGAACAAATTTTGAAATATTTGGTATTAATATCTCCTTTTCTTCATCATTCACTATGCACAATAAATCATTTCCGACTGAATCAATTATTTCTTTTACTTTTCCAATATAATTTTGTTTGCTATCGTAAACCGAACAATTTACTAAATCATGATGAAAATAAACATCTTCTGGCAAAGCAATTTGTTCTTCCTCTTCAATTAGAAGTTCAAGATTTCGAAGTCTCTCGGCATCTTCCCTACAGTTTGACTGAATAAATTTTATACGAATTTTCTTATTTATCGTCGTTATGGATTCAACTTTTAGTTTCGTAAAAAAAGTATCATTTACCTGAACATGTGTTAATTCAAGAAAGCGATCACGATCAAAGCTAAATGGTCTCACAAGTACGGAGCCATCAACGCCATGAGCTCGACCAATTTGTCCAATTGTTATATAACTCATCATTTACCTTAAGCAACTATTTCAAAAATAGCGCGTTGCCCTTGCCTAGCGGCCATCGCATTTAAAAGAGTTTGTATTGCGCGCACCGTATTACCGCGTTTTCCAATAATTTTTCCAATATCATTTTCACTAACCCGAACTTTGTAAGTAAGCGCAGTTTCCGTCTCTTCTTCTTTTATTTCGACTTCCAAAGTATTATCAACAAGTTCTTTTACAATATATTCAACAAATTCTTTCACAATTACCCCTATTTGATTTACACATCTACTTTTTATTTCGAATCCATAGCCATTTCAGAGCTTTCTGCGCTTTCTTTCACACTTTTAGTTTCAGTTTTTTCCTTAGCTAGTTCAGTAGCAGTTGTCTCGCTATTTATCTTCACTTTTTTCTTTTCTTCCATCGTCGCATCTTTTTCAGCTTGTTTCGCCAAAGAAACAACTTTTTCTTCTTTGAATTTATTTACCAATGCATCTATTTCATCTTCATTTTTCCCCTTTTTACGAAGATCAAATTTTAACATTAGCCCGTGTGTGCTAAATATATTTCGAGCAGTATCACTAGGCTGAGCACCTTTTTCCAACCAATATAAAACTCTATCCTCTTTCAATGTAACTTGTTGATCTTGTTTAAGTAACGGATCATATGTTCCGACTCTTTCTAAAAAACGTCCATCTCGCGAAAAACGAGAATCTGCTACAACTATTCTATAAACAGGTTTTTTTTTACGACCACATCGTGTGAGTCTTAACTTTACCAATGGCTCCTCCATATTAAGTTTCGTATTTAATTTTTCATAGTAAGTGGATTAAAGTTTTTCGACATCATTTTTGAAAATGTATTTCCACCCATTTTTTTCATCATTTTTTTCATTTGCTCAAATTGATTTAACAAGCGATTTACATCTTGTACACGATAGCCACTTCCTTTTGCTATTCGCTTTCGACGCGACCCATTTATTAAGGCGGGCTTGTTTCGTTCTTTCTTGGTCATTGATTGTATAATTGCTTCTGTACTGGTAAAGGATTTTTCATCTACAGATACGTTTTTCATTTTTGCCGACATACCCGGAATCATTTTCATCAAATCCCCAACAGATCCCATTTTCTTTATTTGACGAATTTGCACTAGAAAGTCTTGAAGAGTGAACTGATTTTTCATCATCCGTTTTTGCATTTTCTTAGCATCATCGGCATTTATTGTATTCTGGGCCTTCTCAATCAAAGTTAAAACATCACCCATTCCGAGAATACGAGATGCGAAGCGATCAGGATGAAATTGTTCTATGTCATCAACTTTTTCACCCGAACTAATAAATTTTATCGGTTTACCTAGTACCGATTTTATAGAAAGAGCAGCTCCACCACGTGTATCACCGTCCATTTTAGTTAGAACAACGCCATCAAAAGTAATTTTATTTGAAAACTCCTTCGCAGTATTAACAGCATCTTGCCCTAGCATTCCATCAACTACAAAAAGTATTTCCTGAATTTTTATTTTTTTCCTTATTTGCTGAAGCTCTTTCATCAGTTCATCATCAACATGCAGACGCCCAGCTGTATCCAAAATAACCGTATCGCAAGCCTTCTTTCTAGACTCCTTAATTGATTCTTCACAAATTTTAACTGCATTTTTAGAATCGTTAATATACACAGGAACTTTTATTTGTGTTGCCAAAATACGCAACTGCTCTTTCGCTGCCGGTCGATAGACGTCAGCAGCAACAAGCATCGGATAATGCCCTTTTGTCTTAAGATATTTTGCAAGTTTTGCTGCAAATGTTGTCTTACCAGAACCCTGTAACCCGCAAAGCATAATAACGGTGGGTGGAATCCCAGACGTTTTTAGTTGTACGTGATTATGCCCCATAAGTGCTTTTAATTCTTCATGAACTATCTTTACAATTTGCTGACCCGGGCGAATACTTTTTAATACTTTTTGTCCGATTGCTTTTCGTTCTATTTTTTTGATAAAATCTTTAACAACTTTATAATTTACATCAGCTTCAAGTAATGCATCATACACTTCGACTAAGGAATCTTTTATATTCGATTCGCTTAAATGACCCTCGCTTTTAATTCGTTGTAATATCGACTGTAGTTTATCCGATATGTCTTCTAGCACAGCTATCCCATCAATAAAGTGTCGCCGAAAATAACGATCTTTATTTTAAAACGCAATATAACTTTGTATTGTTGTTTTATTTTAAAGTTATCAGTATTTTTGAATTTTGTCTTTTAATTTTGATAAGTTCGGATCACCAAGAAGAGCTTTTAACGCCAGCTTCCCAGACTCAACACCAGGTTGATTAAATGGGTTAACATCGTACAATATACCCGAAATAGCTGTCGATAGTTCAAAAAAATAAAATAATTGTCCCAAATGGTATGAATCAAGTCGATCAATTTCAATGGTTATATTAGGTCGCTTTTTCTCGCTTAAAATATAGCTTGTTGCAAGATGCTCAAGATTTAGTAAACTATACATACTTTCTTTTGTTAAAATATCAAATTCCCTTACATAGGAAAATGAGTTTTCAATTCGTATATCTGTTAAAAAGGATTTAATTTTGACGAATGTAATAATTTTATCAATTGGTCCGTCTATGAAAAGCTGTAAAAGTGAATGCTGATCTACCGCCCCCACAGCACTCATTGGAGTTTGGCCATTCAGTTTGACATTTTTATTCGTGCGATCTTCTTTTGCTAGACTCTCTGCCCAAAGCTGTTTATACCAATTCGTGAATTCTTTTAGTTGATTCGAATAAGGCATCAAAACAGAAATGTTGATTGATTTTTTCGTGAATAGAAAATGGTGAATTAAAGCGAATTGTAATGCAAAATTTTCGTCATAGTTTTTCGTTATTGAATGATATAGACGATCTGCTCCCTCAAGCATTTTCAGCGTTTCATAGCCGAAAAACTCTGACATTAATAAGGCAACGGGGGTTAAGACGGAAAAACGACCTCCAACATTCTCTGGGATAGAAAAACAATGAATTCTTTCTTCCCTCGCTACTTTCTTTAACAAACCGTCATTGGGATTACTTGTAAAAACAAAATGTTTATTGCAATCATCCTTTAAATCTTCTTTAAATCGTTTGTAAATCCATAAAAAATTTACAATAGTCTCAGAAGTTCCACCCGATTTAGAAACAACATTGACCAGTGTTTTTTTTGGATTAATATTTTTTATTAGACCTTGATTGTAGATCGGATCAACATTCTCAAGACAAATAAAGTTTCGTAATGATGGATAAATTTCCTTCAGTGCATTATGAAACGTAATTGCAGCTAAAGCACTCCCACCAATTCCAATTAGCACAAAGGTATCAATTTTTTTAGGAATATATCTCAAATAATTCTGAATCTCAATTAAGACGCTTTTTTGAGTTCTCGGAAGAGAAAAAAAACCTACTTCATCATCAGAAATCCATTTCTCTATTTTTTGATTTATCCAATTATAGTCAATTGTTTCCAAGTATTGGTTAAATTCTGTTTTATAGATGCTTCTAAGAAAATTTTTAGTATCTAGTGTTATCATCAAAGTTCAATATAAAAAAAAGCCCATTCGTAAATAGGCTTTTGGATTAAGGCAAAAAAATTCTTATTTGTCCACTTCTAAGTCTTTTTTTGTTTCATAAAAATCAATATCTGTCTTATTTTTCATTTTAACTAAAATTTGCGATCCTTCATTAAAACGATTTTGTAAAAGTTCATCAGCCAATGGATCTTCAACATATTTTTGTATCATTCGGCGAAGAGGACGAGCTCCAAAACGTGGATCATAACCCTTTTCTGTTAGAAAATTTTTTACATCCTCTGAAAGTGCTACAGAAAGACCCAACTCCTTTAGTTTTTTTTCAACTTCAACAAAAGTTAATTCAATAATATTTTTGATATCAGATTTTTCTAATTGGCGAAAAATGATGGTTTCATCAATACGATTTAAGAACTCTGGACTGAAAGCTCGCTTTAGCTCATCATTGATTTTTACTTTCAATCGCTCATGATTGGAATTTTTATTCTCCAGATCCGATGAAAAGCCAATCCCTTGATTACTTATTATGCTTCTGCCACCTAAGTTAGATGTTAAAATTAAAATCGTATTTTTAAAATCGACTCGTCTTCCAAGACTGTCCGTAACATGTCCTTCATCCAACACTTGTAGTAAAATATTGAAGACATCTGGATGCGCTTTTTCAACTTCATCTAAAAGAATAACCGAGTATGGCTTTCTACGGATTTTTTCAGTCAATTGCCCGCCTTCTTCATAACCAACGTAGCCGGGAGGTGGTCCGACCAAACGGGATACAGCAAACTTTTCCATATATTCACTCATATCAATTCGGATAATTGCGGATTCATCATCAAAAATAAATTCTGCTAATTTTTTTGCAACATGTGTTTTCCCAACCCCTGTTGGTCCCATGAAAAGAAATGAACCTATTGGCCGATTTAGATCTTTTAATCCTGCCTTTGCACGCCGAATCGCTTTCGTCAAATGTGCAATTACCTCATCTTGCCCGATAACAACTTTTCTTAAACTTGCATCCATCTGAAGTAATTTTGCCTTTTCCGCTACTCCAATTTTGTTTACAGGAATTCCTGTCATCATCGAAACGACATTCGAGACATGCTCATCTGTGACAGTTGTAGCAACATTCGCTTGTGAATTCTCCCACTCTTTTCTAGCCTTATCAAGACTAAATTGAAGGGAACGTTCTTCATCGCGAAGTTGTGCTGCTTGTTCAAAATCTTGCGATTTTGCAAATTTTTCTTTTTTGTATTTTACCGCCGCAATTTTTTCTTCAAAAATTATAATTTCTTTCGGAACTACGATATTTTGAATGTGAACACGTGAGCCTGTCTCATCTAAAACATCAATAGCTTTATCTGGAAAAAATTTATCTGCAATGTAACGATCTGCTAAACGAACAATTTCTTCGATAATCGTTTCACTGTAAGTCACATTGTGATGTGCTTCATATTTTCCTTTAACATTGTTCAAAATTTCTTTTGTTTCATCCATGGTCGCTGGTTCCACCATCACTTTTTGAAATCGGCGTTCCAACGCACCATCTTTTTCTATATTTTCTCGATATTCGTTTAAAGTTGTGGCGCCGATACATTGTAATTCACCTCTTGCTAGTGCCGGTTTAAACATATTTGATGCATCTAAAGAACCAGATGCCCCTCCTGCACCTACGATTGTATGTAGCTCATCAACAAAAAGAATAATCTCTTTATTTTTTTCTAATTCTCCCATAATTGCTTTCATACGCTCTTCAAACTGCCCACGGTATTTTGTTCCAGCAACTAAGGTACCCATATCCAACGCAACAATGCGTTTATTGTGAAGTACGCGCGATACTCGCTTTTCAACAATACGTAGTGCAAGACCTTCTGCAATAGCCGTCTTGCCTACCCCAGGTTCCCCTATTAATACAGGATTGTTTTTCTTCCTTCGACTTAAAATTTGTGCTACTCGCTCAATTTCCTTTTCCCGTCCAATAATTGGATCAAGTTTATCTTCCGATGCCAGTAAGGTTAAATCCTTACCAAAATGATCCAAAGCAGGTGTCTTTTGCTTCTTTTGATGTGTCGCTTTTACTGAATCACTTTTATCTGTTTCATCATTACTATCGTTTTCATCAGGAGACGGTTGATCCCCCATTATCATTTTTAATTCTTTATGAACCATCTGACTGTCAATACCAAAATTATTGAGTACCTGAGCAGCTAAACTTTCTTTTTCCTTTATAAGCGATAAGAGTAAATGTTCCGTTCCAACAACGTCTGACTTAAATGATTTTGCTTCCTGACAAATTGCTTTTAGCACTTTTTCAGCACGTTTTGAAAGCGGAAGATAAGATCCAATTTGTAATGTATCACCCGTTGGACGCGCCACATCCTCAATTGCAAGCTTCAATTGAGCTACATCACAATTTAAATTTTGTAGAATTTGAATAGCAAGTCCATCTCCCTCTTTAACAACACCGAGTACCAAATGCTCTGTTCCAATGTAGTTGTGTCCTAAACGGATCGCCTCTTCTTTTGAAAAGTGTATTACCTTTTGCACTCGAGGTGTAAAATTAGTTTTATTCATTTTAAAGGACTCCGACTTTTTTATTTGATTGCGCACGTAATGCAAACTTGTTTGTCGCCTGAATCGTGCCAAAAAAATGTCACCACTTTTTTATGACAGATCATGGATAATGTTCCAAGCTTCATGACATTCCATGAAATAGTGTCAGAAAAAACTGTTTAACTGAGGAAATTTACAAGCTACAAACTTAAATACCAATGTTTTTTAAAGTTTTTTACTAATTTCATACCTGTTTTACTTATGCTTAATTTTATCTATATTTAAGCATTCTTTATGAGTGGAAATTAATGATAATTCGGAAAGCAACTGTGAAAGATGCCCAAACAATTCTAGACTTAATCACGGCTCTAGCAATTTATGAGAAGGCAGAAGATCAAGTTACAATTACCTATGAACAAATTGTGATGGATGGTTTTCAAAAAGATCCTCTTTTTCACACTTTAATTGCAGAGTTGAATAAAAAAACTGTCGCTTTTGCACTGTATTATAACCGCTATTCTACTTGGAAAGGAAGATCTCTTTATCTTGAAGATTTGTTTGTTTTAGACAAATATCGAGGAAAACAGATTGGGAAAAAACTTTTTTTAGAACTGGCAAGAATAGCAAAAAATACGAAATGCCAGCGCCTTGAATGGCAAGTTTTGGATTGGAATCAAAGTGCTATCAATTTTTATAAATCAATGGGTGCAATTTTTGATTCGCAGTGGATTAATTGTAAATTTGATAGTCACCAAGAAATTCTTACTTTTGTTAACAAAGTAAACAAGGACGTAACTTGAAAATATATTTTATCAGCTTTTTTCTTTTCCTAAATGCTTGTTCTTATCGAACCTTAGTAACAAATTTGGCCTCCCCTATTATTCATGGAGGTATTGACGCACTGTTTCATGAAACTGATGCTGAGCTTGCTAGAGAGTCACTTGGGGCACAATTAAAATTATTGGAAGGGTTTATTCTAAATTCTCCAGAAAATGAAGATTATTTAACCTTTGCTGCAATGGGCTTTGCTTCCTATTCTATTGGCTTTGTTGAGGATTTAAATCCGGAACGCGCAAAGCACTTTTATTTGAGAGCGAAGAAATACGGTTTACGAGCACTTCGAATACAAAGTAGTTATTTTAAGTCAGCTGAAAAAGAGAACTTTAAAAACTTTAAAGCTAGTCTCTCACATTTTAACAAAGATGATGTTCCTGCCTTGTTTTGGACAGCGATCTCGTGGGGGCTTTACATCAATCTAAGTATGGATAATGTTCGGGCACTATCCGAGCTTTCAAAAGTTGAAGAAATGATGAAACAAGTACAGAAATTAGATGCGGCATATTTTGGTGGTGGAGCTGATTTATTTTTTGGAGTTATTGAGTGTGTCAAACCCCAAGTGCTTGGTGGAAATCCTGGGAAAGGTCTCCAGCATTTTAAAACTTCGCTTGAGCTTTCTCATCATGACTTTTTGCTTACTAAAGCCTTCATGGTACAATATTACACAACGGCTACTTTAAATGAAGAGCTCTTTGATAAATGGTCAGAAGAAATATTAAAGGCTCCTCCTGCAAGAAATCCACAGAATAACTTACCTAATACGATAGCAAAGATAAAAATCAGGAACCTTTTGAAGCAAAAAGAAGATTTATTTTAATGAGAATAGAATCCTATAACCTACATTTCAAGAACATTGCTCTCTTTTTAAATTTCGGATTTCTTAAAGCGGAGCAAGAGTTAGGTCAACGTCTTTACATTGATCTTAATTTTTATCTAAAATCAAGTGCTTTTAAGTGTGAGAATAATATCAAAACAGTTTATGATTATACACATGTAGTTAAAGTTTTGAAAATATTATGTACAGAAAAAAAATTCCACTTACTAGAAGATCTTGCATCACAGATTGCCGAGCTTTTTTTGAGCGATAATGATATCTTGAAATTAACTGTTTCAATCCGCAAGCCATCAGTTCCGATTGATGCAATTTTAAAGCATGTTGAATTAAATATGAGTTTCCTTAATGACTAATATTTTCTTGTCACTCGGTAGTAACATAGGCAATCGCTTTGCTCACTTGAAAAAAGCAATCCATTTGCTTTCGAAAGAAAATAAAATTGTATTAATGTCTTCAATTTATGAAACCCAAGCGCTTGGGAAAATTGTACAGAATAGTTTTTACAATATGGTAATCCAAATTGAAACGTTACTGTCCGCAGAAAATTTATTGAAAAATTGTCTTCAAATCGAACTTGAAATGGGACGAAGACGTATTGAAAAATGGGGACCCCGACTTATTGATATTGATATTATTGTGTTTGGACAAACGAAAATTAATACGATTGGATTAAATATTCCTCATCCAGAATTCAGCAAACGGAAATTTGTGTTAGTGCCTTTTTCTGAGCTTACGATGTCGTTTAAAATAAATAATCGAACAATTTCTGACTACCTTCGGGTGTGTAAGGATTTATCATCCATCAAAAAATTGGGCAAATTATCAAAATTCACAACACATAAGGAAAAACAAAATATTGTCATTTTAACTAAAAAAAATATTTTGGGACATTAAATATGGTAAAAATTCACGAAAAAGATCACCTTGGAAAAACGATGCTCTCGGAGCATCAATTTATAGCTATTGAGGGACTTCCGGCAATTGGAAAAACAGAATTAGCTTTAAAATTAAAGGACTCAATTGGAGGTCGCTTAATTTTAGATAAATCTGATCAAAATCCCTTTCTGATTGATTCCTTAAAGAGCCCGGAACAATCTGCATTTCAATGTCAGCTATTTTATTTAATGAATCGTTTTAAACAACATGAATTAATGAATCAGATGAATATTTTTGATTCCCGTATTATTTCCGATTCATTTTTTGGGCGCAATCATATATATGCTACACTATCCCTATCTGAGAAGGAATTTCTACTCTACAAAAAAATTGAAGCCGTTTTGGAGCAAACGGCTATGATTCCTGATCTAATTATTTACCTGCAATGTAATCTTGAGAAATTATGGATTCAATTTGAATCCCGATTTAAATCCATTAAACCGTATGTAAACAAAGCATACCTAAAAAGATTAGATCGTTATTATCAAGAATACTTTTTTAATTACACAGATTCACCCGTATTGATAATAAACACATCCTATATTGATCTTCAAAATGATGAGGCAGATTACAAAGTGATTTTAGACGAAATAATCAAGCATAAGGGTGGGCAGAAGTATTTAATTGCAAAAACATAAAGCTAATCTGTTAAGCAAGTGATGATCCCAAAATATTGCAACAATAGCCATGCTTCGGTCGTTTGATTTGAATCCAAGAGACCTTTAATTGCTTTTTCTAAATATTGTTTGAAGGAATCATTTTTATCAACCTCTAAGCTACATAATAGCCCTGATATACTTTTAAATTCTGCTTTCTCTAGTGCATCTTTAAAAAGACTTTCATCAAATTGATCGTATCTTTTAATTGCTTCTATAGCACTTTTAGCTTCTTTTCTTGATGGTATTTTTGTCTCATTTGCCAAGCGCGCTAAATTGTTAGCGGTCAAAACAGAGCTCGTTAAAATTGAATGAGGTAATGCATCAAAACCGATCCCTTTTACTGTTGGTTTAGGTATTTTAAAAAGTGCATCGGCAGAAGCGCGAACATAATTTGAGCCACCAAAACGCCCTACAATATCAGCTTTATTTGGGTCAACAAGATTATATATATCCATAACATCATCGCGAATATGAAGCATTAGAATTTCGCAAATTACAATATTTCCCGAACCTCTTTCTTCGCCTGTATGAATAATATCTAATACTTTACATTCCATCCAGAAGGGAGATTCAGCAACTCCAAATGGTTTAACAAATTCAGATTTTTCTTTCGTTAAGCCTGATTTTACAAATTCGTCAATATCTGATTCATATTCTGTAGATGCCAAACTTACCTGTTCAACCATCGAAAAACTGACCATTGATATAGTACATTCTTTTGTTTTAAGGCAATTGTAATACGTATCTTTCAAAGTTCCATCACGCCCACGTCGGGCTGGAGAAAATGCAACAATTGGCGGATTCACTCCAAAAGCATTGAAAAAACTAAAAGGCGATACATTTGGAATTCCATCTTTCGAGGTTGTGGAAACTAAAGCGATTGGTCTCGGTCCTATTCCGCTTGTTAATAATTGCTGTCGCATTGGAATTGAAATATTACGAATATTTAAATGAGGCATTTTGGTTCCACCTTTGTTTTAATTTAAATTCATCTACCGCATTAATACAATTTAAAACTTTGATCTTGCTAACCATAGTTCCGCAAGATAAAATAAAAGTGCTAAGATAAGAAAGATACGCCAATAATGATATTCAGATGCGCCGGCAAGTATTTTGTTTATAGTGTTGCTGTGCGTAATCTCTCTTAAATTAATCGTTTCATCGTTTATTGATACTAAATTTTTTTGACCATCTTCGTAATTCCCAGGCGGAATATTATCTGGTAAATGATATACAGTCTGGTTAAATTTTTTTCGCTTCAAGTATAGTGGAAAAATTCGATCCGATTTTAAAAATAATGGCGTATTTTGATGATCGTGGTAAAAAATAACTTCCTTTTTTTTTAAATCAATTTGATTGTATTTTTGTCCCGTATGTATAAGTCCGTATAAAATTGGAATAAAACGCGAGTCATAAATAAATTTACTAGCCCGCTCATTAAATGGAGTTAAAAAGGAATAAAAATTTGATGATTGAACTAAGAATTTTCTTTTCGCATCACCAATGATAACACTAAAATCTTGATTTTTAATTGTGTACGCATAATGGAAAGTAATCGCATTATTCTTTTTTCGCTCGAACTGATAAAAATTTCCCAATAAATATGTGCGAACATTTATGGGCGAGATGATAAATGATTGTTCTGGATTATTTTTTTGACCCAAAATCGATTGAAATTGAATTATGTCCCCTAAGGCGGATTTATTCCATGAAAAAAAATCAAGCTCTTCAGGAGGAACAAAAATAAAAATGCCTCTTTTTTGCCTTATGTATTGGCTGAGTTGTGTCGCAACTGATTTATTACTTGTATTCCCTTCATATATTATGTATTGATATTCTGGCAAATTATAACGTAATACAGTACTATTTGAAGTAATATCAACACGAATTGAAGAATCCGGAAATGCTGTGAAAAGTGATCTTAAAACCGAATTTTCTTTCTCATAAAAAACAACAAGCTTTTGATTTTCTCGTAGGGTAAAATTAAAAAAAAATATATTATCTTGCTCATAATCATCTGTTGAAATAAGTTTAACATAGGCAGAGTGTGTCCCATTTTTAAAGCGCCCAATCGGAATTCGAATCGTTAAGGCACTATCTGCTTGATCATTAAATACGGTTTCCTTGTCAACTACTACGAGGATTTCATCAAATTCTTTTATTTTATCATGGAAACGAACGCGGAGTGAAAGGAGACTGTTTTCTACTAGACTCTTTTCAACTATTTCGGCTGATAAAATTCCATTGTTAGTAAATTTATAGTTTTGATCTATGAAGAAATGGGTAATAAAACTATTCGTTTCTTCTGGCTTAATAACAGTGAAGTAATGCACCTCATACTGCTGAATAGCTTGCTTTTTAAAAAAAGAACTTATGCTCTCCTGCGCCCGCTTTGCGTCAAAAACAAAACGTGCTCTCGAAGACAAATCAGAAAGCTCAGCAATAATATTTTTTTTATTCGTCTTTTTTATTTCATTTGAATTCGGATTTAAAATATATAAATAATCATCGCTACGAACATTCTTTTCGATCCATGATTGTATTGAACTAATCATAGCCGCTTTTACATCACTACTTTTATACTTTAAATCTATAAATCGACCTGAATAGTAGCTAATGACATAGTGCTGTTTCTCCTTGATTGAAAAAGGTATTTTTATATTTGATAGTGGTTTTGAAAATGCAAAAACAATGCACATGATAGTTAAAACTCGCAGTAGAAGTAATAAATACTCTAACCATGATGTCTTAATTGGTTTTTTCTTTTCAATTTCTTTTATAAAATATATTGAAGAAAAATTGATATATTCTTTTCGTTGACGATAAATAAAATGAATTATAATCGGTGTTATAGATGCTACAAGTACAATTAAAACTGCCGGGTTAAGAAAAAACAAATTTATCTCTTTTCGAAAAAGACAAAACTACTTAAAAAAACGAACTAGTACAATTTTACTTTATCCATCATTTTATTTTATTGATTTCTGATAATTGAACTAAGCGAAAAAATCGCTTATTATGTGTAATTTCAGAATCTTAGGCTTTGTTATAGCATTTAAAGAACTTATTTTCTAGCAAATTATGGAAGCCAAATGACTAAGTTATTTACATTGTTATTTTTAACCCAAGTAATCCTTTTTTCGCAATCTAATCAAGCAAATGATTTTTCGTATGCCATTAAACTCTATCACGATAAATTTTATGATCTATCCATAAAAGAATTTGATAAATTCATTAACACTTATCCGCATTCAACCCAACGCCCTGATGCAATGTATTACTTAGCGCTAAGCTATTTTTTCTATAAAGATATGGATCGCGCTTTACAATACTTTCGCAGAACGGCTATTGACTATCCAAAGTATTTGAAAGCTGATGAAGCTTGGTTTAAAAGTGGTGAAATTCTAAGATATAAAGAGAGATGGAATGATGCAGCCACTGCATTTGAAATAATAAAGCTTCTTTATTCAAAATCTTCTCGTACGGCACAAGCACTGTATCTTGCTTCGAAAATGTATGAGAAGGCGGGAAATCAAGATAAAGCGATGTTTACTTGTAGAGTTGTTTTGGATGAGTATTCGGAGTCAAACTATGCGCAACGGGCAAAGATACAGTTGATCCGATTACTTCGTTTGCATGGGCGCTTAGAAGAGGCAAAATTAGAACTATCTAATTTAAAAAATCATCCTACTATCGAATTGGATATTCGGTTTGAAAAAGCTCAAATTGCACAATTAGAACAAAACTACCAATCTGCTGAGTCACAGCTTTTAAAAATTTCCAAAAGTCACAAGCGATTCGATCAAATGAATCTTGTAATGATGGCACTTGGAGATTTAAATTTTCGACGAAATAATTATAAATTAGCTCAAATTTTTTATGAAAGAAGTAAAAAATTAAATACAAATAAAAAGATAATTGAAAAATTAGCAGACATCTATTTTCTTACAAAGCAAATTGAAAAAGCAAAATCTGCTTATCAAAAATTAGATCCGCTTAATGCAAAAATTAAACTTGTCCTGTGTTTAAAATTTTTAAAACAATATTCAGAGGCAGAAAAAATACTCCGAAATATATTAAAACAAAATAAAAAAATGCCTCCTCTACTTTTTGATAAACTTGTCTATGAACGCGCACTTTTATTAGAAAAATTAAACAAGCAAATTGAAATTGTCTCTTTCCTCCGCCGTGTGTCTTCGCTTGTAGATAATAAAAAAATTTCATTGTTACTAGCAAAAATTTTAGGGAATAGTTACGAAAAGCGTTCTGAATACGATCTCGCTTTAGGGACATACAATCACTTCCTATTATCAAATCCGGATTACTTTAAAAACGATGTTTTACTTTGGGAAAAGGCAAATTTGTTAGATAAACTTAATCGATTTCCCGATGCTCTTATTGTTTATGGAGAAATTATACGTTCCTATCCTTTAAGTATTGTCTATCAAAAAGCGAAAAACAAAGTAAAACATCGTGAACAAGCTAATAAGATCACTAAACAGAATATTTACCAAAGTTTTTCGTCCCTGTTGGCTAGTATCATTAATGGAACAAATAAAGCACAGATGTACGAAAAATTAGCAGATTTAAACTCAGATAAATTAGCTCGCTATGAGACGGGTATAAACTACTACAAAAAAGCACTTAGCCTGGAAAATAAGTTGAATAAAAGGGTGAAGCTCTATATGAAGTTGGCTAACTCCTATATGAAGTTGGCTTTCGTTAATAATAGTGATTCCTTGTATAAATCTGCTTCTAAAAATTACAAACTCGTTTTACAGAGTAAACCCAATACTTTTTTAAAATTTAAGGCATCGGTTGGACTTATAAAATCAGAACTAAAACAAATAAAATCGTTAAATGAGCGAAGCAAAAAGGCAATAAAAGAATACACGACTTTAGCCACTGAAAACTCAACCCATCCTGAAATTGATAATATCCGTTTAAGTCTTATTGATTATTACAAAAAAACAAATAACACACAAGCTGCTATATCAACGTTAAAAGACATAAAGAGTATAGACAAACGAGAAAATGTTTTTTTTGAACTTGGAAAACTCTATCTAAAATCAGATAGTTTATTTCGGGCGGCTGATTATTTCAAGGAAGTCCTTTCAAATTTTCCTGCATCTCGGAAACGATACTTTGTTTTAAAAAAACTTGCTTCGATTGAAGCAAAGTTGGGTCGCAAAGAAAATAGTATTTTATTTAAAAAAATGATGGCAGACGAGTTTCCAGAAATAGAAAATGAGACGAATAAAACAGAAATTATTCAATACTTACTCACCAAGGAAAATATTAAGGAAGCAAAAAAATATGTCAACTTTTCACAGAAAAATCTCCAAACCAATGATTTTATTTTAAATAAGGAATTTAATCTCATTTCGCATGAGCGATTACTTCAAATTGCAACAATTTACGGTTTTGATGGAAAAAATGATGAAGCAATCCAATATTATTTAGATTATTTGCGATTTTCAAGCAATGAGGAGCTAGCAAATCAAATTTATACTTCAATCGCTCAAATTTATATTGAAAAGAATCAAAAAAAACTCGCCATTCAATATTTTGAAAAGATTAAAAAAAATTATTACAATTATAAGCAAATTGAACAAGCCTTGGCAATTCTATATTTTCAGATGGAAGAGTATTCGAAAGCCATTAAATATACATCGCGTGTTTTAAAGCAAATTGATAAAAACAATCCAGCGTATATTACTTTAAATCGAAATCTTTTAATTAGCCAGATTAAGTCAAGAGGTTTAACAAATTTTAGAAGTCAGTTAAAGGCTTATCATAAAAAATTTCCTTCCGATATTGAGGGTCAATCACTCATTTTATACGAGTATGCAAAAATGGAGCGTAAGAAGAAAAATTTTACACGATCAAATAAAATTTTGAATGAAATTATTGATGATTATGATGAAAGTAGTTATGTGGATGATGCAAGTTATTTAATAGGCTTAAATTATGTAACTGTAAATAATTTTGAAAAAGCGATGGATATTCTGGGCGATTTCCCTAAAAATTTTCCTAATAGTTCGATTTTAGCTAAATATTATAATTCAATGGGGAGTATTTTTGAACAATTTGGAAAAACTGATCAGGCTGTGGAAGCCTATAAAACTGCTCTCATTAGCGCAAAAAATGATGACATGAAAAAACTGAGTTATGCTAAATTAATAAGCATATATAACAAAATGGGGCTTCCTGAGTCAGTCATTTCAAATGCCACTACCTTTATTCAACTTTACCCGACTGATCCTAAAATTTTTGATATAAAAATCATGATCGGCCAGGCTCTTGTCAATCTAAATCGAGGTATTGAGGCAGTTAGTTACTTAAAACAATTGAAATTAGAAGCGAATAGTGAAAGCGAACCGGAAGTACAATATTGGATAGCGAATACGTACTACAAAATGAAACAATATGAATCTGCCATCTCCGAATATGTAAAAATCCCACTTCTTTCTAAAAAAACGAAATTACAATGGGTTCCATCAGCATTATTTTATGCGGGACAATCCTATGAAAAGTTAGGGAAAAGACAAGATGCCATACGAATGTATGAACGTATTCTGAATACAGTAGGCATTGATGCAGTATTTAAAAAAGATGCCCGAAAACGAATAAAAAAACTAAAGAATGATTAGGTGGTATTTTGACACAATTTACCACATTGAATCAAAAAACATCATAAGCACACTAAGAGCTATGATACTTCTTAGATATTTGTTCCATTTATACCATTTTTGGTATAAAAATACCTTATTCAAAATAATTATTAAAATTTTTAAATTTTATTCTTAATTCTGATAATTGTTGTTTTGAGTGTTCAATAGAATTACTATCCATTAAGTTGTGTATATTATACTCAATGCTATCAAAAAAAGAATGAATTTGATTGAATAATTTTCCTTTATAGAAATCATCAGTAATAGAAGATTTTACATCATTAAATATGTCTTTTCCTAATTGGTTATAATCTAATACGTTAGCAGATTGAAAGCTATTAATTTGATTTATCGTTCTATTTAATTGTTCGATGGTGGTTGATTTCAACTTCCATTTCTTTCCATTATTTAGTTTTAGCTTATTAGTTATTTTATGTTTTTTTGATATGCTTCCAAAATCAATATTGTATAACGCTTCTGCAATTAGTTTTAATTCGGAGTCAGCATAATTTGGTTTGGGCATTAATTTGAACTTTCTTAAAGCGCCAGGCATAAGCGTTTTTTCTTCTGACGGATTTTTGACAAAACGAACTACGTTTTTTATAAAATCCACTTTGCTTGGATAAAAAGGTTTATAGTGTTCTTGAACTCGTAACATAGGTGGAGCAATCATTTGATCTCGTCTTGTTGGATCCGGTTTCTCAAAATGACAAATAAAACATTTTTGCTTCATTAATTGATAACCTTTAGTATAAATAATACGTTGATTTACTTTATTTTTCTTCTCTAAAGTTTCTGATGTCTTTTTTGTATTATTGCAACTTAATAAGATTAAAGAGATCAGCACTACAAATAGCAATATTATTTTCATAATCTTAACATGCGCTCACTTTCCACATTTTTCATTATTGTTATTTATGATCGAATTAAAATAAGATAACGAAATATATTGAGGTACGTAAGATCCCCCGTTTGTTTTTAAGTTTGAATAGTAAGCGCGAAGGTGGTTTCGAGAACCACACTCTAGTTTATTATACATATATAGTATATCATCTTTTGATGTTCTTTCTTTGAACTCTACAATATCTTTGATATCTAAATCTTCTATTGTAGCACCTACAATTAATGCCTCTGACAGAGATATATTTACCTTCTCAATAAGTAAAGTATATAGGTTTTGAAGTTTCGTATTTTTATAAACTCCCCTTTGAGGATTTGTAGGATCTGCAATTTTATAGATCTTTAATATTTGCAAAACTTTGTCCATATGAATTTGCTCACTATTGCTTATATTTCTGAAAATATTTAGATTATATTTATCCAAAGCATATAAATAAACATCTCTTGCCAGCTTTTCTTCCTCCCTCAGTACTGATAAATCATTTATTTCTTCTTCTGAGAGTGTTGAAATATCAGGCTTTTTGTTATCTTCACTGCAGCTTATAAATGAAATTAGGTGTAGTATAATAACGAGATAGAGTTTAAACTTCATAACATCCCTTTCTTACTTGTTAACTATTTAATTGATTTTTCATTTTGCTCGATGCCTCACAAATTTTTCTTTTGATACTTTGCCATCATTATCCAAATCAATACTTTAAGGATGCTACATTGACTCTATTTCTCATCAAGTTAATATTTTGAAGTATCGTTGATTCTCTTCTTTTATCCTTGAAATTAATTCGCATCTGACGTCTATTTTATAATGGCAAAATTCAGTCAACATTTTTATTAAGAACCTTTATAAGCTGAACATAATTGACCAAAATATTAGCTGTTTCATTTAAGAAAAAATCAGTTTTATCAGTCGGTATTGTTTCTCCTTTTTTTATTTCCGTTAAGCCCTTACGTTTTCTAATTTCATTCGCTTTTAATCGTCGTTTTTCTTTTTCGACTTCTCGTTCTTTTAAACGCTCTTTTTCATTCAAAGAAATATATTTTTCAGATAATTTTTTCTTGTAGTCATCAATATTTTTTTTAAGATACTCAAAATATACATTCTTTTTAATTCGCTCATGATACGACTGAACGATTTTTTTCAAAATATTTTCCTTAAACGGAAAAGTTTTATACTTTGTTTTAGGTATCTGATCCCATTTTAGAGCATTTTCCAAAGAGCTTTCACCGTACTTATTAGACTCTCGTGATGAGGGAAATACAATATCTGGAATAATTCCCTTATGTTGCGTACTTTCACCACTAATTCTGTAAAATTTAGCCGTAGTAAGCTTTACCTGCCCCAATTTTTTTCCCTTTAAATAACGTCTTAAGTCAAACAAACGTTGCACCGTTCCTTTTCCGAAAGACTGAAAACCAATAATTAAGCCGCGATGATAATCTTGAATAGCACCTGCAAAAATTTCAGAAGCGGAAGCACTATTTTGATTCATTAAAATTGCTAGAGGCCCATCGTAAGAAATTTTATCTTCAGTATCCTGTAGAACTGTTACTCGACCTATTTTATCACGTACCTGAACAACAGGTCCATTTTTAATAAATAATCCTGTTAAATTAATTGCCTCCTGAAGTGCACCACCTCCATTATTTCGTAAATCAATAACAATTCCATCAACTTTTTCCCGTTTAAGACTATCTATCAAAATATGAACATCACGTGAGGATGAACGAAAATTTGAACGACCTTTTTCAATCGCTGCAAAATCATAATAGAATGTCGGTAATTCAATAATTCCTATTCGTGTTATTTTACCCTTTTCTTCCACGTCCTTTATACTCGCTTTTGCGGCTTGTTCTTCCAATTTTACTTTATCACGTTTTATGGTAATTTCAACAGTCGGATCATTTGCCGTTCGACCATCAGGAATGATTCTTAAGCGAACAATAGTTCCTTTTTTCCCACGAATTTTGCTTACCACATCACCAATTCGTAAACCGATAACATCTACAAAGCGATCGTCTCCTTGTGCAACAGCAATTATTTTATCATTGGCTTTCAATTCACCAGCAAGTTCAGCGGGACCGCCTTTGATTATCCGAACCACTTTAGTATATTCGTTTTCTGTTTGTAATAATGCACCAATTCCCTCAAGTGATAAACGCATATGAATATTGAAGTTTTCTGAGTTTCGTGGGGACATGTAGTTCGTATGAGGATCTATTGATTCCAGATATGAATTGATAAATAATTGATAAACATCTTCGCTTTTATATTGACCAAAATGTCGTTCATAATTTGCATATCGTTTTTTTAAGAGCTCACGAATGTTCTTAATTTTCTTCCCACTCAATTTTAAATTGAGCACTTCATTTTTAATTCTTTTACGCCAATACTCATCCAAGTCAGCAATATTGCTCTCCCAATTTACATTTTCACGATCATAATAAAACATTTCTTTCTTTTTGAAATTATAATTTCTATTAATAAGCTTATACACTTTCCTAATTCGCGAATTAAATTTTTCCTTAAATATTTTAAACATTGAATAAGCAAATTCTAAGCGTCCGTTTCGAATATCATCATCAAATAAATGTTCATGTTTTTTAAATTTATCAACGTCCGCTTTTAGGAAATATGCTTTATTGAAATCAAGATCTGACAAATACCGGTGATAGATAAGTGATGAAAAGTTATCATCTAGTCTTATCTTTTTATAGTGATAGGATGCAAGAAGTGCATTCGTTTTTTGCATTGAGTGTACATGCTTTTTTTCAGAACTAAATTGTCCGCTTAGCATTGATAAAAAGAAAAAATTGATTAGAATTAAGTGTTTGTTTAGCATTGATTTCGTCCTAAATTAGTTTTTTAAAGATAGCATATTTAACGCTAAAAAATAAATAATTGTTTCACATTCGTGGGCTTATTATGATAATGGACAAAAAAATTGATAAATTTTTATCTTCTCCCGTTTTTGCCGTTGCGGGTGCTTCAAACAATCGAAAGAAATATGGTAATAAAGTCTTACGATGTTACATGCAACATAAGAAAGAAGTTTATCCAGTTAATCCACAGGAGACGAAAGTAGAAGGTATAGAGTCTTTTTCACTACTTTCAAAATTGCCTAAGTATGTCGAAAGTTTATCAATTATTACGCCACCCAAAATTACAGAGCAACTTGTCCAAGAAGCAATTCATACGAACATAAAAAATATTTGGATGCAACCCGGTTCGGAGAACTTTGTTGCAATTGATTTTTGTAACAAAAATAAAATTAATATAATTGCTACTGGCGAATGTGTCTTAGTCGTTTTGGGTTACAATGACAGTTGGACTCCTAAAGCTTAGAATACAGGATTCCATAAATATTCACTTAAGGATATTTTATTTTTTATCACATGGATCTCTTCGTTCTCTAGAAAAGCTTTCTGTACTTTAAAATAATACGATTCTTCAGGAAATGAAATCTTTCCTTTTGAATTAATAATTCGATACCATGGAATTTTTAACCCCTCTGGTGTTGCTCTTAGTGCATAAGCAACAATTCGCGGATTTAAATTGAGACCTGTTAATTTTGCAATTTGCCCGTATGTCGCAACTTTTCCAAACGGAATTTGGCTGACAAGGTGCCAGATAATAGCATAATTTGAATTCATGTCTATAAAGGTTAAGAAAATTAGTTTAAAATGGAAGTAAAGTTTTAGAAAAATTTTCCTCTCCCTTTTACCCAAGGTATCTCAAAATTGATAAAATCAGATATAAATTCTTGCTAAAGATGATGTATTCTGCTAATATTCTTTCTTAGAAAGATGTATTCTGGTGATCATATTGTATAAGTATTTGCTTAATAAATTACCACGCCCCTTGCTTATTCGATTGAGCTATGTATTTAAAATCTTTGCTCCGTGGTTTTATCGTGGCGATAATGTTGAATGTCCCGTGTGCAATAAGACGTTTAGTAAATTTTTGCCTTATGGACCAAACTCGTCACATCGTGAGAACGTACTCTGCCCTTATGACTTAACATTAGAACGACATCGGGTTATGTGGTTGTATTTAAAAAAAAATTCGAATTTCTTTGCAAAGAGCAATTTAAAAGTCATGCATATTGCACCTGAGCAGTGTTTTTATCATTTATTCAAAAAACAAAAAAATTTAGACTATACGACAGGAGATATTGAGTCTCCAATAGCCGATCTACATTTTGATTTACACGATATTCCTTTAGAAAATGAGCAATATGATGTTATATTCTGCAATCATGTATTGGAGCATGTTAAAAATGATTTGCAATGTATGAAAGAGCTGTATCGAATACTAAAACCAAACGGTTGGGGAATATTACAAGTACCTATTGACAGTTCAAGAGATGAAACGTATGAAGATTGGTCAATAACGGATCCGAAAGAGCGAGAAAAACATTTTTGGCAATACGATCACGTACGACTTTATGGTTTAAATTATCCCAAGCGCTTAGAGGAAGCGGGTTTTACGGTCGAAATTGTCGACTTTAGTAAAGAATTACCTAATGAAAGTTTCGAGCGATATCGAATCCCAAAATTAGAATTACTATACGTTGTACACAAGTCTTAAAATTGCAACCTTTGCAAATCCAAATAATGGGATGAGATAGGTGTCATAATTATTTGATTCATTACGATGATATAATTAAAAAACAATTGCTTATCATTTTGAATACGAAGGCTAACTATTTTCCCTTAACAGAAAGGATTTTATGAAAACAATTTTCGCATTATTTTTTGTCAGTTTTCTTCTTTCACAGCAAAAATTAGACTCACAAGCTAGCATTCCGAAGTATCGTAGAATATATCAAAACAATTTAGCCAGGCTTCGGATAAAAGCCTTTGAAAATTATAAAAAAAAGAAAAAGAATTCTTATTTTAGAAATTTAAAGTGGCAAAATATGGGACCATACGTAGTGGGTGGGCGAATTACTGATATTGCTGTCCCAGCAAATTCATACTTCACCTATTATGTTGCGGCTGCATCGGGTGGCGTTTGGAAAACCTCAAATAATGGAACGACTTTCACGCCAATCTTTGAACATGAATCATCCATCACCATTGGTGATATTGCACTTTCAAAGAGCGATCCAAACACTCTCTGGGTCGGAACTGGAGAAAATAACAGTTTACGATCATCATATGCAGGGACTGGTATTTTTAAATCGGAAAATGCTGGTAAAACTTGGCAAAATATGGGTTTAACAGATTCGCATCATATTGGTCGAATAATTGTACATCCACAAGATAAAAGTATTGTTTACGTAGCTGTCATTGGGCATTTGTATTCTAGTAATCCAGAAAGAGGTATTTACAAAACGAGTGATGGAGGAAAAAATTGGCACAAAGTTTTATATATTAATAAGAATACTGGGTTCATTGATCTTGCCTTTGCTCCAGATAATCCAAACATTCTTTATGCGGCAGCTTGGGAGAGAAGGCGAAAGGCATGGGATTTTCTTGAGTCTGGTAAAAAAAGTGGTATTTATAAAACAACAAATGGAGGAAAAAGTTGGGATAAAAAGACAGTTGGATTTCCAGATAATAAATTTGTTGGACGAATTGGTTTTGGCACAAGCAAGTCTGATCCAAGCGTCGTATATGCGTTACTAGATAATCAGCGCATGAAAGCAAAGGCAAAGAAGATCGATAAAGAACGAATGGAAAACACATCAAATAATGTGATTGATTCAATCATTGTTGGCGTTGAATTATATCGTTCAAACGATTACGGAGATACTTGGAGACTTGTCTCAGCTGACTTTAAAAACACAAGTATGTATAGCGTTTATGGGTACTTTTTTGGAAATATGCTAGTCGACCCGAATAATGTCGATGTTGTTTATGCATTAGGAATTCAGATTTCAAAAAGCACAAATGGTGGAAAAAATTGGGATATTATCACTAAAGGAACAAGTGTTCACGGTGATCACCATGCAATTTGGATCAACCCATTAAACTCAAATCACATTATAAACGGAAATGATGGGGGACTTGATCTAAGTTATGATGCCGGTAAAACTTGGCAATCGGTGCAAACATTGGCGATCACTCAATTTTATACCGTCACTGTTGATCAGCAAAATCCTTATTGTATTTATGGTGGTACACAAGATAACGGAACATGGAAAGTTTCGAGTAACATCCCAAATTCTGAAGCTGATATAATGGGTTTAAGAGATGCACATAAATGGCAGTTTGTATCAGGTGGCGATGGATTCTATATACAGATAGATCCAAACGATCCATCCATCGTTTTTTCCGAGTCACAATGGGGATATATTGGCAGAATAATGAATGGTGTACGTAAATCAATCCGTCCTAAACCGAAAACAAAATCTGAAAAATATCGATTTAATTGGTCGTCTCCTATTCTTCTATCAAAATACAATTCCTTAACCGTTTATTTCGGAGGAAATAAATTATTTAAATCGCTAAATCGCGGTGATGATTGGTTAGAAATATCACCTGATTTATCAAAGCAAGACAAAAAAAGAATCGGAGATGTAACCTTTGGGACTATTACTACAATAAGCGAATCTCCATTAGACCCAAACTTACTTTATGTCGGCACAGACGATGGAAATGTTTGGATAACGAAAAATGCCGGTTTTAATTGGGAAAAAATTACTGAACATTTACCAAATCAGTGGGTGACTCGTATTGTTGCTTCTAAATATGAAAAGGGCTTGGTTTATGTCACATTTAGTGCTTATCGCGAAGATGAATTTACTCCATACGCATATAAATCTAACCATTTTGGGGAAGCCTGGCGTAGTATTTCAGCAGATATTCCAAGTGAAGCAATTAATGTTATACGTGAAGATGAATGGAATTCAAATATTCTTTACTTAGGAACGGATTTGGGTGTTTATATATCGATGAATAAGGGAGATAAATGGGAATCTTTATCAATAAATCTACCAACCGTGGCGGTGCATGATCTTATTCAGCACTCACGCGAAGGAGATTTAATTATTGCAACGCACGGACGTGGGGTTTACAAGTTAGAAGCAGAATATATTTCAGCTCTAACAGACTCCATTCAAAATCTTTCTTATTACGTGTTTGATATGGATCCTGAAAAATATTCGTATTCAATGAATATTGAAGGTGTTTTTCTGCTGAACAAAACAATGAAAGTACGTGTTGATATACTTGATAAAAAGAAAAAGGTATATCGAAATTTAGTAAAAAAGAAATTAAAGCGAGGTTTTCATAAATTCAATTGGAATGGTCTAAAAAATAAAGCAAAAAATATCTATGATCGAGTAAAAAAAGATGATTTCTATATTCGTTACAGGTTTAAACGAAAATCAATAACAAGAAAAATTAGATGGTTATAATTTTACTTGACACCAAAGGATATGTTCAAACCGAGAGCTGTTTTAAATAGAAATGAGTTCTTGTCGACATTTTTATTTTTTTTAATTGCTTTTTTAAGTGAAACATAAGTCACATTTGGGTAATGATAACTAGTCATTACTGCAAACTTTTTTTCTGCAATCAAATTAACCGCTTTTACACCAAATTCACTGGCAATGGTTCTGTCTAGTGCATTGGGGCTTCCACCTCGTTGTACATGACCTAGAACTGAAACACGAACATCACGAGATAAATGGGGCTCAATTTCGGCTGCCAAAAAGTGCCCAATACCACCTAAACGAACGCTCTCGTAAGATATTGATCTATCTTCTTTAGCTAATACTTTTCCTTCCTTTGGGTAAGCACCCTCAGCTATAACAATAATTGAATAGCTACGCCACGTTTGCTTGCGTATTCGCTCAATTATATACTTTAGATCAAATGGTATTTCAGGTAGCAATATAATATCGGCACCACCTGCTATACCAGCATTTAATGCTATCCAGCCCGCATCTCTTCCCATTACTTCTAAAATCATAATACGCTGATGACTTTTAGCTGTGGTAACCAATTTATCAACTGCATCTGTTGCTATATCAACAGCTGTTCGAAAACCAAAAGTAAAATCAGTAAATGCTAAATCATTATCAATTGTTTTTGGAATTCCAACAATATTGAGTCCCTTTTTTGATAAATCATAAGATATACGTTGTGAACCATCCCCACCGATATTAATCACGGCAGTAAAACCTAATTTTTTTATTCGTTCAACAAGTTCATAGCTTTTATCTTCTAAGCAAATTGTTCCATCTTCTTGCTCTACAGGAAAATTTGTAGGTAGTCCCTTATTGCTGGTTCCCAGTACAGTTCCTCCAACGGAATGGAGTTCTAACACATATTGAACGGTTAGTTTAATGAGCTCAGGTTTATCCTTAAGAATACCATTAAAGGCATTTCGAGACCCGAAAACCTGCCATCCTAATTGATACGAACGAATTGTTATTGCACGTATTACGGAGTTTAATCCAGGACAGTCCCCACCTCCTGTAACAACCAAAATTTTTTCTGACATTAAACAACATCTAGTGCTATAATTTTATCCGATTCAAGGTTTAAGTTACGTAAAAATGGTTTTTTTTGCTCAATTTCATTTACACAATCTAGACGAATTGAAAATTCCCTATTATCTAAATTTTTTTTCCAGACCGTTCCTGTTCCGCTTAGCACACCACCAGTAATTTTATCGAAAAAGCTAATTACAATTTTTTCCCCAATATCAATCGCTCCAAGGATTTCAAAAATACCTTGATTACTCATCGAAGCCATTATTTCATTATCAATATCTTCCTCAATAGAAGCAATATCACCATTCTTATAATAAAATTCAATTATTCCTCCACCTCCTCGAAGGTAGATATCTGTTATTGGACCAGAGCTTTCCATAATGGAACGCTCAATATTTAATATTTTACCTGAAAAAGATTCCTTTGAAATACTTATAATAAGAACATTTACCTCACCTATTAAATTATCAGCGTAGTCCAGAAGATTAATAATAACTTTCTTGAAAACACCTATCGATTTAATTCTTTTTGAAACTTCCGCTGGTGATAGTGATTTTTTTTCTGGTACAACCTTAGTTTTTTTCCAAAAGCTTAAAAAATAGCGCCTCGAATCCCTTCCAACCGAATAATACTTGCTTGGATAATTGTCCTTCATAGTTTGTCCCTTTTCTTCTACCGTGAGAGTAAGAATTTTTTTTATTCCTTTCAAGCACTAATTTCATCTACCGAAAGCGCTAAACGGAGTTCCGAAGCGAAGTGATTCTTTCAGAGGCAAGAGAAAAAGAGAACGTCAATGAGGAATCAAATTGATCCAGCAAACGTTCTATATTTTTCCCAGTTAAAACCTGTATTTATTTTCGATTTGCTGTGACACTTTCGTTTAGTCAAGCTTTCATCTTGGAACAAAGTAGAAAAAAATAAAATCAACTTTAGCTGAATGTCAGCTGAACATATGATTATAACTACATGTATCTAAAAAATCCCCATCAATTTTCGGCGTTTTTTATAAATTTACTCATTGCATTTTTTCCAAAATTTTTTGTACAAATCGCATATCTGCTTTATCAACATGAAAGGGGGTTACTTTTTTTACTTTTTTTCTTGCACAAAATGCAATCCCGATATTAGCAACTTGTAACATTGGAATATCATTAGATCCGTCACCTACAGCTACTGTGTTTTTTATATGAATATTTTCATTTTTTGCAATCTTTTCTAAGTATTTTTTTTTCTGATTCGCATCAATAATGACACCTTGAATTCTACCTGTTAAAACATTATTCCGTATTTCAAATCTATTTGAATAAACGTAGTTAACGCCCAGTTTTTCCTTTATAGCGTTTGCGAAGGGTTCAAATCCACCCGATAGAATGGCCGTGATATAGTGATTCTCTTTTAGATATTTAAATAAATTATCTAAACCTTTTGTATATGGCAGTTTATCTATAACGCTCTCCATTATTTCAACCGATAAATTTTTTAAAAGTCTGACCCTTTTTTTTAGCGAAACAGAAAAGTCAATTTTACCCTTCATTGCCAATTCTGTAATTATAGCTACTTCATTGTAGCAGTTATGGTGTTTTGCTAACTCATCGATCACTTCACATTGGACTAGCGTTGAGTCCATATCAAAAGCAATTAATTTTTTCATCCTATCCTTCTTAAAATAGTATTACACACTGATTTTATGCGTTTAACTCTTCAATTTTCATCGCTTTAACAAAAATGGATTTTTCGTATTGAATTGTAACGGTTCCCGCTTTCGCACCACGTGGTTTACGAACATATTTAGCTAGTGTATAGACAACCGGAATTGTTCTAGCATTTTTTTGTTTTGAATAATGCGCTGTTAATGATGCCACTTTTTTAATCAA
This sequence comes from Lepetodrilus ovalis, assembly GCA_032361185.1. NCBI lineage: Eukaryota > Metazoa > Mollusca > Gastropoda > Lepetellida > Lepetodrilidae > Lepetodrilus > Lepetodrilus ovalis. The sequence goes on along the minus strand of JAUTBQ010164821.1, from coordinate 179,825 downwards.
ATGCTTTGGAGGCTTATCTTTTTCTTGATGCCATCGCAGTATCACATGTGAACTTGGGCTCCCTTGCACATGAAACCAATAATCATTTGCCTTAGCGGCTTTTAAAGAAACAAACTCATTACTTGTTGCGTTCTTTCCAACTAATATTTCATATCCATCTATTTTAAATTCTAACGCATTCACGTATTTTTGCTGTATCAATCTTTTTTCTTTGTTAGTCTCTGCCACGATCAACCTCATTGAAATAAGTTTTTTCTTAATTCTGTCTAAATTTTTTAAACGAGATGACTTTTGTAATTCTTCCTTTAAATCGGATAGTATTTTTTGTTTTAATTCAATATAACTTAATCGAGTTTTCATTTCATGCTCATTTTGCTGTATTGATTTAGCTTTTCGGTAATATCGCTTCGCATTCTCATTAGCAGATAATATTTCACTTAGCGGTATTTCAATTGATTCTTGGCTTTCACTAAAATAATTCGTTAGCACAACAGAAGTATCGCGTGTTTTTATCTTATTTATGTGGCTTAAAATTAGATGACCATAAATTTCAAACCGTTTTTGTTTTTCCTTGTCCTCTAACGAGTTCAGAATATTTCGTTTTGTTTTGGCTAAATAGTTTAATTGTTTTTCAATATGCTTTTTTAAGTTTTCAAATAAGGAAGTAAATTTTAAATAAGCGCTGTATCTATAAATAAAATTTTCATAGGCCAGCAGAATGTTTTTTCTTTTATCAATTAATTCATATTCGTTAAGGGATTTAAATTTCACTGTTGTAAAATGATTTTCGCTACCATTTCGGTACCAATAAAGTTCATCTGACTTCAGAATATCTTTGATTAACTCCCTTGTATCACATTTCTGAACATAAGCTTCGTTTTTCAATAAGTGCGTAATATGTTGATCACATTTTATCTCTTCCTGTTCTGTTTCTGAGACGTCGGACTTAATTGATTCGATTAATTTTCCACTTTGATAAACACTTAACCCTACTTTACCATGAAATAAATTGATATAAAGATCATAATTTCCCGTTTTTATACATACTACCCGCTTATTATTAATAATTTGAACGGACTCTATTTCCTCATGCTTCAAAGTATTCAAAAGCATAACGGAATTTTCTTTTTGCTGATAGCTCTCAGAATAGATAATGTATGGAAGAGTGCTATCCAAATGAATCAATATAGAAAAATCGGAGCAAGCAAAAACAATTTCATTTTTGTTTTGGGTATATACTTTAGTAATCTTTTTTCTGCATGTTTTTGCATGTAAGTGTTTGATAATATTTAATATTAGGTAATAGTTTTTGATCATCTTTACTTTGTTACTAAAAATATTTATCTTCGTTAACTTTTTTAACGGATTATTCAAAACACTTATGAGATACAGCATGACTGGCTTTGGTAGAGCCACAAGCCAATATAAGCACACAAGCATTTCAATTGAAATTAGAACTGTAAATAACCGATTTCAAGAAATATTTGTCCGCCTACCAAAATTATATCAGTCATACGAATATGAAATTCGTAAACGAATCTCAAAGCAAATTGAGCGAGGTAAAATTGATGTATTTATTCAATTTACTGAGCGTGAACAATCCAATCAATCGTTTAAACTAAATACGAAATTAGTAAAACGTTACTCAAATTTGATTAATGAATTAAAAAAGATAGCTGGTATTGAAGACGAAATAAATTTAAACCATTTATTGGCTTTAGACGGAATTTTTGTCCAAGATGAAATTTCAAATGAAAATGACGATCTAAAAAAATTCATCTTGGAGATACTTGATAAAGCCATTGTAAATTTAAATGAAATACGTAAGTCTGAAGGAGATGCACTTATCACTGACCTTTCAGAACGGAATCAACAAATACTGGCCATCATTGATAAGGTTGAAAAGAAAAATAGGGATACTGCACAAACTGAATTTAAAAAGCTACAAATCCGAGTAGCAAAGTTAGTTGATGATAACGAACTTGAACAAAATAGACTTTTGACCGAATTGGTTCTTATTGCAAATCGTTCTGATGTTACTGAAGAATGTGTCCGATTAAAAAGCCATATTAACTTATGTCATAAAGAGCTAACGAATGAAGCCTCAGGTAAACGATTAAATTTTTTGCTTCAGGAAATGAATCGAGAAGCAAATACGATTGGTGCAAAAACACCCAATGTGAAAGTTTCTCATCTACTTGTTTCTGCAAAACAAGAAATTGAGAAAATGAGAGAACAGGTACAAAATCTTGAATAATGGAAAAATAATTGCACTTTCTGCACCTTCGGGAGCTGGAAAGTCGACAATATGTAATCACATCCTTAAAAAATATAGCAATGTTCAGCTTTCAATATCTGCAACAACGCGTATTCCACGCAAGGGTGAAAAGGATACGGTTCATTATTACTTCTTGAGTGAAGAAAAATTTAAGAGTAAGATTGCAAAGAATGAATTTTTGGAATATGAAAAAATACATGGAAATTACTACGGAACACTTATTAAAACAGTGGAAGATATTTTAAATAACGGAGAGTATCTTTTGCTAGATATCGACGTACTCGGTGCGATTCGCATAAAGGAAATTTATCCAAGGAGTACTTTAATATATATAAAAGCTCCTTCAATTGTAAAACTGAAAGAACGCTTAGTTGAACGAAAAACTGAAAATACCAAGCAAATAAACAAACGCTTAGAACGCGTTTATTTTGAAGAAGGGAAAGCAAAAAAATTTGATCACATTGTCATTAATAACAATCTAAACGAAACAATACAACAAATCGAACATATCATTTTTAATGGAGACTAGAATATGCCTATTACGACTGTACCCCTAGAAGAAATGTCCGCAAAAGCAGATAATATTTATGAAGCCGTTTTAGCCATTGCAAAACGCGCACGAGCAATTACAGCGGAACGAAGAGCAAAGGAAACACTACACGATGGTGATTTTGATTCAACTGAAGAATTAAATGCTGTTGAGCAAGAAGTTGTTGAAGAAGAAAAAGCAATTCTTGTCGCAATGGATGATTTCTTTAATGACAAATTAAACATCAATTATCGCACTTTTCAAGCCGAAGTGATAGATGAAGATGCGGAACTTATGTATGATGCAAAGAAAGAAAAAAGTAAAACAGAAAAAGCACTTTAATTATTTAATAACACTTTTCTGTTTTATTAATTCATGAAACTGATTTTGCCCTAAGCGAAAAATTTAGGGCAAAATTTTTATTCCCCATAGCAATGCTTGTATTCCTTTATGAAAAAGATTGCAACAATTTCACCTGAAATCTTCCCTTCTTATACAAGTTTACTAAAACTACAATACTGCGATATCATTATTTTTTCAGATCATTTACCTTTTAGTAAGAGTCACAAGTATAATCAACTCGCCTTTATAGCGAATCAGAATTTTACTTTTCCTATCCACACATCAAAAGCATATCAATCTATTACTTTTGATGAATCATCAAATTGGAGGCGAAAGTTTACGCGAGCAATTGACGAATTTTATGGAACACAGCCATATTACATTTTCTTCGCTGATAAAATTAAGTCGCTGATAAAAAATTCTAATTCTAATATGAGTGATTTAAGCTTCCAAGTGATATATTTTTTTCATCATTTATTTCATTATAAAAGTGAAATCGTTTATGGACATCGTTATCAAGATAAATTTAATCTCGTTACATTATTGAAACAATTTCCTGAATATAATTATATGGTTGAGATGAATTTTAAAAATTATATACGTAAAATGGAAATAGAACGCTGTAGTTTTTTTGACTATCAGTTTATACAACCTGAAAAATTACCCTTCCCAATTTCTAAGGAGACAGCTTTTTTGGAGTTATTTTTTTCGTGGGGACCCTATTTAAATCGACTGATTCGGATTGCATAAAATTTTGTTTCAGTTATTTTCACGTGAATAAGGAAAGTAAAAAATGAATCGTATTTATTTATCTATATTGAAAAAAGTTAAAAAACGTGAATCACAATTTTTCCTTTTATTAGATCCTGATAAAATTAAACTTGAACAACTAGAAAGGATTATTAAAAATGCAATCGCAAAAGGCGTGGATGGTTTTTTATTAGGCTCAAGTATCTTATTAACTGATTATTACGATAAATTTGTAGCGCTTGCTAAACATATCGCTCAAAATGTACCTGTTGTTTTATTCCCAGGTAGTGTCTTTCAGGTAAGTAAAGAGGCCGATGCCATTTTATTTTTATCGCTTATTTCGGGTCGAAATCCGGAATATTTAATTAATCAACAAGTTTTATCAGCCGTACATATCAAACGGGCTAGACTAGAAGCCATTTCTACCGCATATATGCTTATTGGAACTGGAAAAATGACATCAGTGGAGTACATCAGTAATACGAAGCCCATACCGGGAGATAAACCCGATATCGCTGTTTTACATGCCATTGCTGCCGAGATGTTAGGCTTCAAAATGATTTACCTAGAAGCGGGAAGTGGTGCGAGTATATCGGTACCAAATCGGCTTATTTCAGAAGTCGCAAAGGCTGTATCTATACCCATAATAGTAGGCGGGGGAATTCGTGACGCTGAAGTAGCAAGACAAAAAGTTGAAGCAGGAGCATCAATCGTTGTTTGTGGTAATTTTTTTGAAACTGAAAAATACGATACCAAAAAATTAGAAACCATTGCAAAAGCGATTCATTCGGGGTAATTAGCTATGATTAAAACAATTCAATCCATTATACAAGAAAGCATTAATGTAAAAGAAGTGTTGTTGGCAAAACACGTAAATACGATAAGTAAAGCAGTCAATATCTGGATAGAGACTTATAAAAAAAATGGCAAACTCATGTTTTGTGGAAACGGTGGCTCGGCTGCTGATTCACAACATATTGCAACAGAATTACTTGTTCGCCTAAAACATACTGCAAGCAGACCAGCAATGGCCGCTATCGCATTAACTACGGATACATCTCTATTAACCGCCGCCGCAAATGATTTTGGTTTTGATGAGATTTTTTCACGCCAAGTTCAAGGAATCGGGAAAAAAGATGATCTTCTAGTCGCTTTTTCAACTTCTGGAAACTCTGAGAATGTGATAAAAGCGGTCAAAGAGGCAAAAAAAATGAAAATAAAAACAATGGGAATTTTAGGAAATAATGGTGGAAAATTAAACCCTCTCGTTGATTTATCAATTATTGTTGATCATCATGATTCTGGTCGCATACAAGAATCTCATATTATGATAGGCCATATTTTATGTGAATTAACCGAATCGTATTTCTATGCTTAAATCAGCTTTAATTGTTTTTGTAAAAGAACCTCGTATAGGAACAGTAAAAACTCGCCTTAGTCCAGATCTAACCGAAACACAGGCTAGCAAATTGTATACGGCATTTATTCAAGATACTTATCAAAGATATCAGAAATTAGAATCGCAAATTGATTTACAATATTATTATTTCCCGTCAAACAATATTATAAAGGCACTCATTCCTGAACAGAAAAATTGGCAACTTCAAAAAGGTAAATCTCTTGGTGATAAGATGCAAAATGCATTTTCGGAACAGTTAAAAAAATATAAATCATGTGTTATTGTCGGAAGCGATCATCCAAATTTACCTATTCCATATCTTAAAAAAGCTTTTTCGGTCTTGGATTATGTGGATTTCTCAATTGGTCCGAGTTACGATGGCGGTTATTATTGTATAGGTCTAAAAAAAGAACATCATTCTATTTTTCAAAATATTAAGTGGTCAACCGAAAATGTTTTCAACGAAACCATATCAAAAATTAGGAAAGAAAATTTAGACTATTTTGAACTCCCTGAATTTTATGACATTGATACCATTTCGGATTTAAAACGTTTTATTTGTGATGTTGATATAAATGAATACCCACAGATTAAATCAGTTTTGGATACGCTTTCGCTTTAATTTTAAAATTAATTCTGCAAAAAAGTATGCCAAGCCAACAAAAACTAATCCACCAATTACATCCACCACATAATGATAACGAAGATAAACTGTTGCCAATAACATACAAAGTGAAACAAAAAGGAAAATTTTGCCCAAGTTTCGATCATAACGCCATGCATAAAGCATTGTTAAAACCGTCATCATCGTATGCCCGCTTGGAAAAGCATCTCGATTAATTTGTTCTAACGAATTGAGTGTATTTTGTAGAAATTGGGTTAGAAAAATGCCTTCAATTGGAAAAGATTGAAATTGTTGAAGTGTAAAACGGGGACCAATGGAGGGGAATAAAAAATAACCTATGTAAGAAAGGTAAAAACCGAAAATAAAAGCAAATAGGAAGTGCTCGTATTCTTCTTTTTTCCCTCTGTTATAAAGTCGGTAAACAAGTATAATCGGTAGAACATAAAATGAAATATAAATGTATTGCAAAAATTCTGTTAAAAGTGGAAAATGAAAAGCCTCAAGTAAAACCGTTGGATGCATTCCAAACAATTTTAGATCAAAATGAATTAGTACTGCATCAATATCTTCAACGTGAATAAAAGGTATTATATGGGGAAGCTGACTAAAATTTATCGGAACGATAATATATGGCATCCACATCTGTAAAAAGCGATTAAATTTATTATCAACAGAGATTTGTCGAGTAAAAAATACAACAAGTATTAAAAAAATATGTAATAAAATATAATAAGATACGGATGGAATGTTTCCCAAGTTAAATAATAAAATAGCAATAACAATACATTGATATGTTACCACAATATAATCGACATCTTTTATTTTTTTCATCATGATTTTTGCTTAATAAATATATGTATTTCTCGTTTTATTATAGTTATAACATACTGACGATTTGCGCAAGGCTCAATTGCGAACTATCTAGTGGAGCATCGTATCTATTATCTTTCATAGAAAACTTTATACATCGATACACGCTTTTCTTTTTCCAGAAGGAAATCATCATCTTCAGAGTAATATTTTGCAATTTCAGGATTATCACCAGCAAATTTTTTAACTGATTCGATGGAATCCCATAGAGTTACAAGCAAAAAGTGAACTTTATTTTTCCCTTCTTTGCGCTGAAAATACAACTTTTCAAGACCTACAACTGAGCGATAGTCTGGCGCCGCTTTTTCTATCATAAATTTTTCATAAGCATCCGCTTTTTCGATTGGAACTACACCATGCCATAATCTCATAATATTCATATTAATTTCCTTTTATATCCTCTTATTAAGTTAAATATGCAAGAATTTTTCGCATTTCTCTGTATCTTATTTTGCCTGGCATCCAAATTCGAATTAAATAAAAATATTTATGCCCTGGTACGTTAGTATTTTCTTAAATTGAAGTTACATAAACAAGTTATTAGTAACCTCCCAATATCCGCTCTTGTCAGAACCCATTCTTTTTAGGAGTCCGTACTCCTTTAACTTGCTTATATGCTTATCAACAGCGGTTGTGCTAATCTTTAGTAAAACAGATAGTTTTGATTTTGTCACATGTGAGCTTTCGGACAAGAGTAGAAGGATTTTCAGTTGATTTTCTGCCAACTTACTACCAACCTTATTCGACAATTCTAATGCAGATAAACCTATATCTCCCTCAAGGAAATCTATAACTTTTGCCACAGTTTTTTCTTTTTTCTTTTTCATAAAAACTATTGTGAACATCCCTTCCGTTTTAAAAATCGGTTCGGACAAAGCTGCTTTTTTCATCAAGTTTTTAATGCGATATATTCCGGATCCTACCTGTTCTACCATATTTGTTTGATTAAAAAATCCAAAAATTAATGAATTACGACTGTGACTTTTAAAATTAAAATCATCTGTGTAAGAAAAATTAATGCTACTGCCTTCAACAAAACAAATACGCCCCGATTGTACGATACTTTTTATATCCGTTTCTGCTAATATCATTTCAATTACTACGGTCTTGCTTAATTATGATCGGTTTCGTTAGAAATATTACCTTTACAACGGTATATTGCTATGTTTCTTGTCTGGATTTTTATCAACTTTTGATATGAGCAATTCGAGTGCTTTAATTAATTTTTGACGGGTATATTTGGGCTCAATAACATCATCAATAAAACCACGCTCTGCAGCCATATATGGATGAGCAATTTTTTCTGCATACTCCATTTCTTTTTGGAGATGTTCCTTCTCGGGATCCGTTGCATTCAGTATATCATGCTTAAAAATGATTTCAGCCGCCCCTTTTGCTCCCATCACTGCAATTTCTGCTTGTGGCCATGCAATATTATAATCACCACGAATATGTTTTGAACTCATCACGTCATAAGCGCCACCATAAGCTTTACGAGTTATAACGGTTAATTTAGGTACCGTTGCCTCACAATATGCAAAAAGTAATTTTGCACCGTGTCTAATAATTCCTCCCCATTCTTGATTGGTGCCGGGAAGAAAACCGGGTACATCAACAAAAGTTAATAATGGAATATTAAACGCATCACAAAGACGAACAAAGCGGGCAGCTTTTTCACTCGCATTTATATCAAGAACACCGGCAAAAACAGATGGCTGATTGGCAACAATACCAACGGAACGACCATTTAAGCGAGAAAAGCCGATAACGATATTATCTGCATAGCCTTCTTGAATTTCAAAAAAATCATTGTGATCAATGATGAGTTTTATCACAACTTTAATATCATAGGGTTTTGTTTTATCTTCGGGTATAATATCATTTAGTTTATTTTCAACCCGATCAATTTTATCGTCAGGGACTAATACAGGTGACAAATCTTTATTATTTAATGGCAAAAATGATATTAATTTTCGAACGGTCATGAGACAATCCAATTCATTCTCCGTTGCAAAATGAGCCACACCACTCTTTGTTAAATGTGTCTCCGCCCCTCCAAGTTCTTCTTGGGTTACCTCTTCTTGGGTTACCGTTTTTACCACATTGGGTCCCGTTACAAACATATAGGATGTATTTTTTGTCATCACGACAAAATCCGTAATCGCCGGAGAATAAACTGCGCCTCCAGCGCAAGGGCCTAAGATTGCTGAAATTTGTGGTATAACTCCGGATGCCAGTGTATTGCGTAGAAAAATATCGGCGTAGCCACCCAGCGATTCTACACCCTCTTGAATACGAGCCCCACCAGAGTCATTTAAACCAATAACCGGGACACCTACTTTCATAGCTAAATCCATAATTTTGCATATCTTTTTGGCATGCATTTCGGCTAATGAACCACCAAAGATGGTAAAATCTTGTGCGAAAACAAAAACTTGGCGACCGTCAATATAACCATGTCCCGTAATGACACCATCTCCTAAATATTTTTGTTTGTCTAAACCAAATTGAGTTGAACGATGCTGAACAAAAGCATCCATTTCTTCAAACGAGTCTTTATCTAATAAAAATTCAATGCGCTCACGCGCGGTTAATTTACCTTTACCGTGTTGCGATTTAATTCGCTTTTCGCCACCACCCTGTTTTGCTTCTTTTCGTAAATTTAGTAACTTTTCAAATGATTCTTCTTTATTCATGTAATAGCCTCTTAAAGCATGTTGCTTTGGTTAGTTTTTGTTAAATTAAGTAATAAAACATCATTAATTTTTGAATAAAAGTAATATAATTGAAGAGATAGCACATAGAAAGTCCTTTCGTAATTGCTTTGTCATAAATGCAAGACTATTTTTGTTAAAAAAGGAGAACGAGTGAAAAAATCGGAGCTAAGAAAATTAAAACGGGACGCACATCATTTAAAAGCAGAGCTTCATTTGGGAAAAGAGGGATTTTCGAAGCTTTGGTTAAAAAGTTTGCGTCAAGCGTTCCAAACAAAGGAGTTACTAAAAGTTAAAATACTAGAAAATTGCCCCGAAGATCGGGATATGATAAAAAAAAGGCTCAAAGGTATTACTAACATGACCCACGTTCAAACAATCGGAAACGTGGTAACGTTATTTCAAAAAAAAAGAAAAGGATAAAAATAACGGCGGAAAGCTTAAAGGAACATCAGATTAAGATACATTTGCTTCAAAATTCACCCAAAACATATCAACTGCTGCAAGCGATATTTCTCCTTTGGATTATTGGTGTTACTGTACCCATTTTATTTCACATTGGCGAAGCAGAACTCGTTATTCCTCGCCAGCAATGTGAATTCTTTTGCCATCAGAAACTAAATCGTTTTATTGAAATAAATTCATTCCTTCCATTTGTCTGCGGACGTTGTTTGGGAATTTATTCTGCTTTATTTGTCTTTAGCTTTATTGATTTAAGCTTCTTTCGAAAAGCGACTTATTATTTTTTTATTCCTTCTATTTTAGATAAAATACTTGAACACTTCACAGCAATTTCCATAACAAATGAGATTCGATTTCTAAGTGGAGTCTTTATAGCTATTGGATTACTAGTTCTAATGCAGTTAAGGATTTTGAAAAGCCGGAACGAGAGTAAATTCGTTTAAGAATTTTTATCTATAAATTCATTTGTTTGGGAAAGCAACTTTCCTACTGTCATATTTAAAGCGTTTGCAGTCATGTACATGGTTTCGAGCGAGGGTGATGTTTCTCCCTTAAAAATAAAATAGAGATTTGCACGACTTATTCCTGATAAAGAAGCAAAATGATTTACTTTAATCTGTCTTGCTTTCAATTCCTTTCGTAAGATCTGCCCAAACGCCTCATTTATTGTCAAGAAATGCCTCAAAGTAATACGAGCACAATTTCTCAATAGAATGATACAATTGCTTGTCTAAGATATTAGACTTGTAATTTGAACTTCATTTTGCTAAAGTCTTTATCGGTACTTAAAATGAAGAAACAAAAAACAAAATCCATCCAAATCAAGCAACACGATATTACCGATTGCGGTGCGGCTTGCTTAGCATCTATTTCCTCTCATTACGGCTTACATTTACCTATATCTCGCATTCGACAATATGCTTCAACTGATAAAAAAGGAACAAATGTATTAGGGATGATCGAAGCGGCGGAGAAATTAGGCTTCTCGGCAAAGGGTGTAAAAGGACCTTACGAAAGTTTGCATCAAATTCCGCTACCTGCAATAGCCCATGTTGTTGTAAAAGAAGTCCTTCATCATTTTGTGGTTATTTATTCCATCAATAAAAAAGCTATTACAATTATGGATCCGGCAGATGGAAAACTCAGAAAAATAGAACATGATGACTTTGAAGAAGAGTGGACAGGTGTTTTAATTCTTCTTATGCCCGAAGAAAATTTTGAACAAGCAAATTTAAAGACATCGCCGATAAAACGTTTTTGGAATTTAGTAAGACCACACAAATCCATTATGATACAAGCTTTAATCGGCTCTGCCTTATACACCTTATTAGGTCTTTCAAGTTCAATCTATATTCAAAAAATAGTTGACTATGTTTTGGTGGATGAAAATCAAAACTTGCTCAATATGATGTCCATTGTGATGATAATAATACTGTTATTTCAAGTCCTTATAGGCATTTTTAAACAATTGTTTATCTTAAGAACGGGACAAAAAATTGATATCACTCTTATTTTAGGTTATTACAAACACCTTTTATCTTTACCACAGAAATTTTTTGATACCATGCGAGTTGGTGAAATTATCTCTCGAATAAATGATGCCGTAAAGATTAGAGCCTTTATAAATGATGTTTCCTTAGAACTCTTCGTTCAGCTCCTTGTTATTGTCTTTTCGACAGCTTTAATGTTTACTTATTCGTGGAAATTAGCTCTCATTATCTTTATATCCATTCCACTTTATGCGCTCAGTTATTTTATTGTAAATAAGATTAATAAAGCGAATCAGCGAAAGCTCATGGAATCGGCGGCTGACTTAGAATCTCAGCTGGTTGAATCGGTAACCGCTGTTTCAACAATAAAACGCTTTGGTTTGGAGCCTTTTGCTAATTTAAAAACCGAATCTCGTTTTATTTGTTTATTACGTCGTATTTATCTTTCGGGAAAAACAAATATCTTTGCTGGAGAATCCAGTCGAGTTATTTCACAATTCTTTACCATTATCTTATTATGGATCGGTGGAACTTTTGTAATGGATCAGATTTTAACAGCGGGTGAGTTAATGTCGTGTTACGCTCTTATCGGCTATTTAACTGGACCTATTTCCACTTTAATCAATTCAAATAAAACGATTCAGGATGCTTTGATAGCCGCTGATCGTTTATTTGAGATTATAGACTTAGAACGTGAAGAAAACGAACAACGACTTCCATTGACAGCAGATATGTTGGGTGATATTCGATTTACTGATGTCAAATTTCGTTATGGATCACGTGTTACGGTTTTTGAAAATTTAAATCTCAGCATTCAACAAGGTAAAATGACAGCAATTGTAGGTGAAAGTGGCTCGGGAAAAAGCACTTTAGTCTCATTATTTCAGAACTTATACAAATTGGATCAAGGTTCTATTCAGATTGGTGATTACGATATAAATTATATTGATAATCAATCCCTTCGGCAACGAGTAGCGGTTGTTCCCCAGCAAATTAATCTTTTTGCAGGAAATGTGATTGAGAATATTGCCCTTGGTGAAAATGAACCCAACATGAAAAGGCTTTTAGATATTACAAAATCGCTTGGCATACACGATTTTGTTGAATCGTTACCCAATGGCTATCATAGTTATATTGGTGAAAATGGAACAAATCTTTCTGGTGGGCAGCGACAGCGAATTGCTATTGCACGAGCAATTTACCGAAATCCGGATATTTTAATTTTAGACGAAGCGACCTCGTCTTTAGATTCTGAATCGGAAGCGCATGTGCAAAAAGTAATTCAACTTTTTAAGATACAGAAAAAAACGTCGATTGTGATCGCACATCGTTTATCAACCGTGATGTTAGCCGATCAAATCTTAGTTTTAGAAAAAGGAGAACTTATAGAAGAAGGAAGTCACCAAGAGCTTTTAGATAAAAAAGGGGGCTATTATAAACTATGGACAGCACAATACAAGCTTGCCGTTTGAGAGGAATCAGAAATGAATGAATTTACAAGGATAGTGAGCGAAGTCGAACTGGCCAGAGTATAAACTCTAAGAAAAATTAGAAAACAAAAAATTGTT